>VXBT01000855.1:44274-58083 GCA_013400235.1 Oriolus oriolus | reverse complement strand
ATTCCTTAACCAGGTTATAAAACCGCAGATCTCTGAGCAGGGGTCTCCCGCGGTTCTCTTTTCTCTTTGGTGAGATCAGTCCCCTCATCGAGGACACACCGGGGCAGGAGAGAACAGAGAAAACACCAAATGGAACCATTCGTGCTCCAGGTGTGGCAGACCCAGCGGCGGCCCTGGCTGGGAACTGGAGCTGTTGGGATCTCATTCCGTATCTGCGGCGTTCAGAACTCCCGGCCCTCCCCGGGCAGGTGCGGAGGGAGCAGAGGAACATCCCCGGGTGCAGCTCACGGGAGCGGGCTCTGGATGGCAGCAACACAGCGCGCAGCTCCGGGGGGATCCATCCCTGCCGAGCCGGGACAGGGACCGGGCACAGGAACAGCCCGGGGACACAGCTGGCACAGGGACCGGGCACGGGACAGCCTGGGGACAATGCCGGGACAGGGACAGGGCACAGGACAGCCCGGGGACAACGAGGGGTCAGGGACCGGGCACGGGACAGCCTGGGGACAATGCCGGGACAGGGACAGGGCACAGGACAGCCCGGGGACAACGAGGGGTCAGGGACCGGGCACGGGACAGCCTGGGGACAATGCCGGGACAGGGACAGGGCACAGGACAGCCCGGGGACAACGAGGGGTCAGGGACCGGGCACGGGACAGCCTGGGGACAATGCCGGGACAGGGACAGGGCACAGGACAGCCCGGGGACAACGAGGGGTCAGGGACCGGGCACGGGACAGCCTGGGGACAATGCCGGGACAGGGACAGGGCACAGGACAGCCCGGGGACAACGAGGGGTCAGGGACCGGGCACGGGACAGCCTGGGGACAATGCCGGGACAGGGACAGGGCACAGGACAGCCCGGGGACAACGAGGGGTCAGGGACCGGGCACGGGACAGCCTGGGGACAATGCCGGGACAGGGACAGGGCACAGGACAGCCCGGGGACAACGAGGGGTCAGGGACCGGGCACGGGACAGCCTGGGGACAATGCCGGGACAGGGACAGGGCACAGGACAGCCCGGGGACAACGAGGGGTCAGGGACCGGGCACGGGACAGCCTGGGGACAATGCCGGGACAGGGACAGGGCACAGGACAGCCCGGGGACAACGAGGGGTCAGGGACCGGGCACGGGACAGCCTGGGGACAATGCCGGGACAGGGACAGGGCACAGGACAGCCCGGGGACAACGAGGGGTCAGGGACCGGGCACGGGACAGCCTGGGGACAATGCCGGGACAGGGACAGGGCACAGGACAGCCCGGGGACAACGAGGGGTCAGGGACCGGGCACGGGACAGCCTGGGGACAACGCGGGGACAGGGACAGGGCACAGGACAGCCCGGGGACAACGAGGGGTCAGGGACCGGGCACGGGACAGCCTGGGGACAATGAGGGGACAGGGACCAGGCACGGGACAGCCTGGGGACAATGAGGGGACAGGTGCCTGGCGTGGGGACAGCCTGGGGACAACGGCAGGGCAGGTACCTGGCACAGGGACACTGAGAAGTCACAACTGTGCCCTGGCCCTGCCCTTGCTGGGGCTTTGCCACCCCCGGAGCCACCTTTTGAACATTAAAGGGGCCGTGGAGAGAGGAGGCCTCACCTCGTTATTTTTCCTGCTCTTCCAGAGCTGCTGGAAGACACCACCCCTCATTAATTCATCCATACCCTCATTAATTCATCCATACCCTCATTAATTAATCCATACCCTCATTAATTCATCCATACCCTCATTAATTAATCCACACAATATCACAATCAGACCTTACAGTGAGGGCAGCCTGCACCCCTGCAGATCCCCTTCCACAGGCAAGAACACACACAAGAAAAGGTGGCATTTTCAAAGCATGAGCTCCAATTCTCACCTTCCAACCACATCACCTGTCCCATCCCCCCAAATAAAGCTGAGCATTAATGTGGAAAAACGGAATTATTTAGGTTGGAAAAGACCTCTGAGGGGTTTGTTCAATAATCCCACACTAACTGCTCAAAGGGGATTTTCTCTGCTCCAGTGTCCCCTGTCCCTTGAGGCAGCTGATCCAAATATGACTGAAGGATACTTCAATTTTAAGTGTGATTTCCACATGTTTTCCAAATTTAGGCCAAGAGCTGTTCCAGGGAGGGTTTCTGGAACGTGGGATTATCAGTAACCAGCAGTTCCCATCCAGCCCTAATCACCAGGTAATAAAAATTGAGTAAGAACTGAAATGACAGTGATGTCTCCGATGAGGACACGGGACACTCTGCTACACCGGGATAAGGGCTGGACCCCGATCTCTGACCTGCCCTCTCCTTTATCTCTGATTTATGGGGCCCTGGGATGGAATTCCCAGAGAAACTGTGCCTCTCCCATCCCTGGAAGTGTCCAAGGCCAGGCTGGAGCAGCCTGGGACAGTGGGAGGTGTCCGTGCCCATGGCAGGGGTGGCACTGGGTGGGGTTTAAATCCCTTCCAACCCCAACCATTCCAGGATTCTCCAGCAGGACCAACCCCTCCCAGCGGCCCTTTTGTCCCAGAGCAGCCAAAGCCTTGTCGTGTGTCAGCAGAGCCGTGGGGAGCCCCAGGCCCCCGCTCCAGTTCAAAGCCTCTTTCCCGGGAGCAGGGCCAGGAACATCCCAAACCGACAGCGCACACTCGATACGGGCGCCCTGATTGAGGTTCGGTATCGGGAAGAAATTCTTCACCTGGAGGGCAGTGAGGCCTTGGCTCGGGTTATCCCAGAGAGGGCATGGATTCCTCATCCCTGGCAGTGCCCAAGGCCAGGCGGGACGGGGCTTGGAGCACCTGGCACAGTGGGAGGTGTCCCTGCCCACGGCATGGATGAAAAGGGATTTATTTAATGTCCCTTCCACCCCAAACCATTCCAGGAATCCAAGATTTCGTGCTTTAAGGTAAACCCCACTCTCCGCAAAACCAATGAAGTTTGGAAATTTCACTTTTTCTGCTTAAGTTTTACGCTTTTACGACAAGATCAAAACTTTGCCCTCGCCCAATGACTCCATCCCTCCGCGCCTGAAATACCCCAATGAGGAGCGACCTTTCCAGAGCTCTTTAAATCCTCCTGGGAATGGCGAAACCGGGAGCCCCTGGGAAGTGCCAGCAGCTGTCCCTGCTCGGGTGCCACAGCCAGGGGACAGGAAGGACCTGCGAGCTCGGGTGGCTCCGCGGTTTTTTCAGACGGAACTGATTCACTCCTCTCCAAACCTGCGGGCACAGAGCTCCCCGGGACTGACTCACCCGAGGAGGTGCCGTCACTTTCTGTTTTGCAGGATTTTTACAGCTCGTTCGCAAATCCTCACGAAAAGCTTTTGAAATCATCTCTCTTTCATCTCCTTTCCTCCCACATCCTTCCCCTCTCCCGGCCGTTCTATTTTTAGCAGCCATTTCTCGGCGTTCCTGTTTTGTTCTCTCAGCCTTGCCATGGGTTTGGTGTCAGAAAATTCACAATGTTTAAGAGTGAGATGTGCATGAAATCTGCTTTTCTGGAAGCGCCAGGAAAAATATGAACCAAGGGTTAAAAACCTGTTGAGAGTTACGGATATGATGGAGCACAATGACTTTTATTCTCATCCTTGCAATACCTGACACTCCTAGAGTTTGCTGTCAGAAAATTTTCAACATTTATGAGTGAGATGTGCATGAAATCTGCTTTTCTGAAAGGAAAAATATGTATCAAGGGTTAAAAACCCGGCATCTGTTGAGAATTATGGATATGATGGAGCACAATGACTTTTATTCTCATCCTTGCAATACCTGACACTCCTAGAGTTTGGTGTCAGAAAATTTGCAATGTTTAAAAGTGAGATGTGCACATAAATCTGCTTTTCTGGAAGCACCAGGAAAAATAAGAACCAACAGTTAAAACCCTGGCATCTATTGAGAATTATGGATATGATGGAGCACAATGACTTTTATTCTCATCCTTGAAATAGGTGGCAATTTTAGGGTTTGCTGTCAGAACATTTGCAACGTTTAAGAGTGAGATGTGCATGAAATCTGCTTTTCTGAAAGTGCCATGAAAAGTATAAATCAAGGGTTAAAAACCTGGCATCTCCTGAAAATTACGGGTACAGTGGAGCATGACTTTTATTCTGTCATCCTTGTAATAGGTGACAATTTTAGGGTTTGCTGTCAGAACATTTGCAATATTTAAGAGTGAGATGTGCATAAAATCTGCTTTTCTGAAAGCACCAGGAAAAATATGAACCAAGGGTTAAAAACCTGGCATCTGTTGAAAATTACAGATACAATGGAGCACAATGACTTTTGTTCTCATCCTTGCAACACCTGGCACTCCTAGAGTTTGGTGTCAGAAAATTTGCAATATTTAAGAGTGAGATGTGCACATAAATCTGCTTTTCTGAAAGCACCAGGAAAAATATGAATCAAGGGTTAAAAACCTGGCATCTGCTGAAAATTATGGGTAGAACTGGGCACAGTTAGGCTGGCAAACAACAGCAATGGGTTCTCCTGCATCAGTAAGAGCACAGATGAGCTGCCAGCAGCAGAATTTCTTCCTGCAGGCCAGGAGGGTGACAAAAGAGAGAATTCAGGATCCTGCACCTCTTTCCTGCCCCCCCCCCCAGGAAAACGGGCAGCGCTCTCAGACATCCCAAATGAGGAAACCAGAGACAATTGCCCAAGATGCAGGGAGGGTAAAGTAAACAAGATTCTTCTTGCCATAATAACTGCTGACTTCAAAGGGTATTAAAGGACCTATTGAAGCCCAATTCCTTGTCACCATTCAAGAGGAACACGGAGATGCCGTGGGCACACAGGTGCCCCTTGTTCTCCGCTCACCGTGGATAATCCTGCCCAGGGACAGGGACCTGGAGGTGGGATCGGCCCTGTGTGTGTGGGGATGTGAGCAGATAAACGCAGCTGAGGGCAGACAAACCCTTCTCCTTACAAAAGCTCTTCCAGGGAATGTTTCGATCACGGATTCCTCCGCAGTTCTTTGGACTCGGCGCCTTCGATGACGCAAATCTGGAGTCGGTGGCTTGTAACCAGCGAGGGGAATTAGTCAGCAATGTGAAACCTGGCACAGCTCGGCCCCGCAGCCCGGCAGCAATAAATCCTTATCTTAAGGACTTTTTAAAAGTGTTTGGAGCTGTGGAGAGCGGGGGCCTGGCTTGGTTCACTCTCTGGGATCAGCGTCCTGCCCTCCGCTTTCCCTCTGCTTCACCCTGTCCTGGTGCAGGTTGAACAAGCCCCGTGTGAAAGGGAAGTTGGAGCCCTGATCAAAATATTTGCGAGGGTAAATTTCAGTTTTGCAGGACTTCTCTGAAGCGCTCCAGCAGCACGGAAATCCCCAAATTACGTTAATTTCTACATTTTTAATAGCGTGATGTGCTGAGAAGCCTGAAATGCCACTGTCACTTTGGGGCACGAGAGGATGACGTGGCCTCCAAATCACTCCTAATTCTTCTAATTCCTCCCCCAGCTCAGCAAAACTTGGCTTGTACTCCTTGGCTTTGTGGCTCTGTATTCCCAGGGAACTTGGAGAGTGATCCCTGCTGATCCTCACTCCCAAATCCCCCCTGCGACCTGCCCCTGGAATTCAGCACCAACGCCAACGTCATCCCCACCACAGCCCATCCCTGCAGCTCTGTTATCGCTTGGCTCTTCTGTTTCGCACCTTGTAAAACAGATTTATTAATATTTATGCAGCCTTTAAAATGGCTTGGCCAGCCTCCTGCAATTAATCAGTTACTGCACCGCTAATTGAGGCAGCTCAGTGAGCATTCTGGTGTCACAGGGAAAATTTCAATCTCTTCAAAAAGGCTTTAAATGCCTTTAAAAGCTGCAGCCGGGTAACAAAGCCTCACATTTGGAGTCTCCTGGGTAAAACATGGAGTTTGATCCTCAGCTGGTTGTTCTCGGATGAAAAATATGGACTGGTGAGGGAGAAGTTCAGAAATGCTTAAATACGCATTCCTCATCAGAAGAAAAATGCTCTTTATTCTATTTTTGCCCTAGAAATGAGAGCTTTGTGGTTGGAAACGATGAATCCCTTCCCTGTGTGCACCTGTCCCTGTCCCTGTGCACCTCCGAGCACAGGTGTGTGTCCCTCTGAGGGTCCCTCTGAGTGTCCCTCTGAGTGTCCCTCTGAGAGTCCCTCTGAGTGTCCCTCCGAGTGTCCCTCTGAGTGTCCCTCTGAGTGTCCCTCTCAGTGTCCCTCTCAGTGTCCCTCTGAGAGTCCCTCTGAGTGTCCCTCTGAGAGTCCCTCTCAGTGTCCCTCTGAGTGTCCCTCTGAGTGTCCCTCTGAGTGTCCCTCTGAGTGTCCCTCTGAGTGTCTGACTGTCCCTCTGACTGACCCTCTGACAGTCCCTCTCAGTGTCCCTCTGAGTGTCTCTCTGAGTGTCCCTCTGAGTGTCCCTCTGAGTGTCCCTCTGAGTGTCTGAGTGTCCCTCTGAGTGTCCCTCTGAGAGTCCCTCTGAGTGTCCCTCCGAGTGTCCCTCTGAGTGTCCCTCTGAGTGTCTCTCTGAGTGTCCCTCTCAGTGTCTCTCTCAGTGTCCCTCTGAGAGTCCCTCTCAGTGTCCCTCTCAGTGTCTCTCTCAGTGTCCCTCTGAGAGTCCCTCTCAGTGTCCCTCTGAGTGTCCCTCCGAGTGTCCCTCTCAGTGTCCCTCTGTGTCCCCAAAGCTCCCCGGCACCTCAGCTCTGCCCCAGGGCGGCACCAACGCACAGACAGGGAAAAATGGTTGTAATTCAGAGATTTCTTCTCACAGAGCAGCAGAGAAAGCTCCGTTTATGTGAGAAGCAGAGCAGAGTGAGAGTGAGGACGGCAGGGAAGGTGCCTCTGTGTGTCCCTGCCATGCATGGGAGCAAGGAGTGGAAAGGGAACATCCAGGAAATGCATCCCAGCCCCCCAAAAATGGACTTTGAGGGACCTGCTGCTGCCATCTGGGCAGGTGCCCATGGGCAGTGGCTGTGAGGATGAGGCAGGAGACCAGGCTGGAACAAAAAGTTCTTTAATTCTTCATCTCCTGCAAGAATTCCACCCATCCCCTGAAGTTTCGGAAGGATAAAACACCGAGGTTTAGTTTTAAAAAGGGTGCAGCAGTGGGGGTTGAAGTTGAAGATTTTAACAAAAAGAATGACCAATATTGACCTCCATGACCTCACTATTTCCTGACAGGACTTTTCCAGGGAATTGCAAATCCAAAGAAACTCTAACAACAACAACAAGGTGGCAGAGGACTCATGGCCCACGTTTTTGGCCAATGCCGCTGTCGTGGCAGTTTGCTCTCAGCTCTGATTTTCTGAGCTCTGCTGAATAAACTCCAGATATTTCCAAGGACACCTCCAAGGCTCAGGTTTGCTGTGGTTCTGACAGGGGCACGCGTGGCAGCTGGGGACACGCTGCAGGCTCTGATCCACACCCGGAATCATTTCCCATCAAATTTCATCCAGGCAGGGCAATTTGCCGGATAAATTGCAGGACAAACAGAGCTGGTTGCAGAAGTTGTTATCTTGGCAGTTGTCTGAGTGACCTGGCTCCCGACTTCCCCTCCCATCAGAGGCTGGCTGCCATTCCAAGGGGTTTTTGTCAGGGAAAGCTGACAGTGGAAGAGAGATTTCAAGGATAACTCCAGGTCTGGTGAGCTCCGTGTCCTGCCGGTCCACGGCCCAGGACAGGCACTGGTGTAACTGGTGCCTGCTGGTGCAGGGCTTGCTCGTGGGCAGGGGTGGCCTGGCAGGTCACTGAGGGCTGCAGCATTCCCTGGAATGCCAGATCCAGCTGCACAGGGTGGGAAATGGAGGAAAATGATCAATATTTCCTGGATCAGAATGATCAGTGATCAAACCTGCCCCGGTCTGAGGTGATGGTCAGGTCAGGCTGGAGCTTGGAGCACCCTGGGAAAGTGGGAGGTGTCCCTGCCCATGGCACGGGTGGCACTGGAGGGGCTGTGAGGTCCCTTCCAGCCCAAACCACTCCAGGATTCCGTGACATTTCTGCCTTAATCAGTGCAAAAAG
The DNA here is from genome assembly GCA_013400235.1 of Oriolus oriolus. Lineage (NCBI taxonomy): Eukaryota > Metazoa > Chordata > Aves > Passeriformes > Corvidae > Oriolus > Oriolus oriolus. The sequence continues at coordinate 50,105 of VXBT01000855.1, read as the reverse complement.
GACAGGGAGCAGCCAATGTCCCTGCAGGGATGTTCCTGCTTTGTTTATGGGATAAACTGCCACAGGTTCCCTCTCCAGACATCACCACGAGCACGGAGATTTCTCACACTTCTCACACAAAAGCTTTCGTTGGAATTTTCCAGTTCTTAAGCTCCCATTCTTCCGAGGAGAGGCTTTTCCTTTCCTTGGAAGGTGGGGTGCCAGGGCAGGAGATTACTCAGAACACGATGGTGACACCAACAAAAAGCTCATTATGTGAGGTTCAAGGGAGATCGTCAGCCCGGGGCTCTTCCCCCTCTGTGTCCCTGCTGGTCAGGGCGGAACGACAGAGAAATCAACTCTTAATTCAGGTTAATTCCTCATTCCCTGGAAGCAGGAATGTCCTGAGAGCTCTGGATTGATCCAGGCTGCTCTCTGCAACCAGATTTTGGGCTGAGGGGGGATCAGGCTCTTCTAGGAGATGATGAGACAAGGAGAAGCAGCCTCCAGCTGTGCCAGGGGAGTTTGATACCTAAAAAGGCAACCTGGGAAGAGAGACCAGCCAGGAGTGAGGGAATAAAGGTGGATATTTACTGGAAAGGCCTTCAGAGGCACACCCTGGGCAGGCCAAAGGCTGCACCCTAGATGGACCCCGAGTCCCGAGTTCTTCACACTGTTACAGGTTTGGTCTATTTGCAGATCAGCATAAATTCGCCAATTAAACTTTAGCTAATGATGGAACTGCCCCTCAGCTCGCCCCCCTTCTCAAGGTGCTGGGTTCCACATTTTGGGCCTGGGACGGGCTGGGTGTCCTTGGAGAGCAGGCCTGGAGAGGCTTTGTTATGTCTGTGTGAGCATGAGAGAGCAGCAGCTGACAGGCTGCAAGGCAGCTCAGAGCCACACACTGGGAATGCAGGATTCTGAAAAATATAAGAGTTAAAACCTCCCCAGATGGGACTCGAACCCCTGGCTTAGGAAAGGTTGGATATGAGGACAAATCTCTTCACTGAGGACAGGTTAAGGCTGGCCCAGCACTGATTTTCTGAGCTGTGCTGGATAAATTTCAAATATTTCAAATAACACCTCCCAAGGCTCAGGTTGGCTCTGGTTCAACCAGGGGCACACGTGGCAGCTGCGGACACATTGCCCAGGATGGCGCTGGAGCCACCACCCCTGGAGGCGTTGGCAAATGGAGCAGATGTGGCACCCTGGCACAGGGATTTGGGCAGAGGTCGGACGGGACGATCCTGGAGGGCTTCTCCAGCCTTGGTGACCCTGTGACACCAAACTCCTCCCCCAGCCGGGACTCAAACACCTCCAAAGAGGAGAAACCAGAGATAGCAGAGAACTCTGTGTTTGGGAATGCCACATCCGGCTCTCGCAGAAAGGAGTGGGAGTTGGGGATTACAAATCCCATCAATTTCCCCAGCTACGGATATAAATTACCCAGGGAAGTTCCACCTTTCCCACCATCCCTTGGCTTTTCCCACTTCTGTTCCATCCTGGCCCCTCCTCAGGGCTGACCCTGATCCAGCCCCTTTTCCAACTCATCCAAAATCCAGTTCCTGGTGCCCGGGGCCACTCTTAGCTCAGCCACGGCAATTCCCTTGGAGGATCCCAGTGCCACATCCCAATTTCCAAGGAACTGCCATAACAAATCCCTACCCTCGGCTGCAAACTCTGGACACAGCTGACAGCCACCATGGGTAAACACACAGGAGAACTTTTGCTGGCCCTGTTTCATCACGTGCAGCAGAATTTCATACTCAGGAAATTTAAAAAGTGGGGGTTTCTTTTTGCTTTTAAAATGCAATAAAAATAAAAAAAAAGCAATATAAATATAAAATAAAGTGCAAAATAAATCAAAGAATATACTGAGGAACAAAGTCCTAGGAGTTATGTATGTATTAGAGGCTAAGAACCTGTTGCAGTTCAAGAAAACAGAATTTTCTCTGATATTTTTCCACTTTTATTCATGTCCTTGTTGGACTCACTTTGGAATCTTTCATGAAACTGGGAGCCTTTGACATGAATAAACAACAAAAAATTTTTATTCTTTTTTTTTCATGTTCTATAGCTGACAAGAGTCCTTAAAAGTTACAGTGTTCATTTTGTAGGATAATTGGACAACTGCATCTCCAAACTTCTTATTCCTTAATGCTTCCTTCTCATTAATTCTCTTTTACGACTCCATGGCACCAGTGAACATGGAAATACTGCAAAATCAGCCTTTCTTGGGGCATTTTGGCACCTTTTAGCCCAGAACTGTCTGAGGCCAAGATGTTCAGAAGAAAACAAAATTATTTTTTGAAAAATATTTGCCTGAAGTTTTAGGAAATTTTAAAAAATAAAAAATCTGGCTTCAGATTTGTAACTTTAACAGCCTCCAAGGTTACTGCGCCCCTCTTGCAATTTTAGGATTGAAAACAAGAGGAAAAAAACCCACATTAATTTTACTGGGAACCAGATCCGAGCTCGGAAATCTCTCCCTGATTTGTTTTAAGAAAGGAGCTTGGAAATGTTTAACCCAGAACGGCCACAGGCACAAAGGCAGAGATTGCCCGGGGTATTTGCTCAGGAGTTTAATCCTCTCTGGGCCGTTCTCCTCCTCTCTTATCAACACAGACACACCAGGAAGACTCCAAATGTTGGCTCTGGATTCCAACGAAACGAAGACTCAGGTGAGGAGCCACAGGTTCGAGTTCACAGCAGAATTTCAGGGTTTTTTGGGCATTGTTTTGATGTTTCTTTGGTTTGTTTCGATGTTTCTTTGATTCGTTTTGATATTTCTTTCTGTCTTGATGCACAAATCAAAGCCCATTGAATCATGGAATTGATAAGGTTGGGAAAGACCTTTAAGATCATCAAGTCCAGCACCACGTCCCCCAGTGCCACATCCACACATTTTTGGAACATTTCCGGGGATGGGGACTCCATCACCCATTGCAGGGCTTTCCAACCCTTCCCATGAAGCAATTTCCCCCAGTATCCAATCTAAACTTCCCCTGAGGCTGTTTCCTCTCATCCTGACATTTGTTCCCTGGAAAAGAGCCTGATCCCACCCTGGCTCCACCCTGCTTCTGGAAGGTTCTCCATAATCCTCCCACTGAGGGTGGCAATGCCCACAGGACCAGCTCATAAGTTGGATGTGAAAAATGTGTTCTGTGGATGTGAGAAATTCATCCCTCACAGCAGGAAACCCTTAAAAGGCTCGGATTAGGGATGGTGGTGCCAGGAGTTGGTGGCACCAAGGGAACAGGTGTCCAAAAAGTGTCCGAAAATGTCCAAAAAGTGTCTGAAAATGTCCAAAAAGGGTCCAAAAATGTCCAACAAGGGTCCAAAACGCAAGCAAAGTTTGCAGGAATGGCGGGATTTGGTTGAAGGTTGTATTTGATGATCTTGGAGCTCTTTTCCAACCTTTTTGATGTGATTCAAAGTTCCAAATCCAGGAGAGCCTCGGCCATTCCTCCTTTAGAGCGCTGCAAACTCAAAGCCATCCCCGCTTTGCGCCGGAAGCAGCAGGAAAGGAACTGCTGAGGTTTTCTCTCTCGTTTCCATTGATGCTTTTATGGCTGCGTTGGGGCGGGATTAGCAAACACCCTGAGATCTCTGCGATGTTTGTCAAGGTGAGTGACTGCTGATAGCACCTTAATGCAGAGCAGGGATCTGGGGGATCTGGGGGACCTGGGGGATTTGGGAATCCTTCCCGCTGCTGTCGGTGCTGTCAGAACCTCAAGCAAATGAGCTGAGGGAGAGCGGTGGCTTTACAAAGCCACAGCCAAGAGCTGGAATAAACCAAGGGAAGACCACGACAGCACGAGCCACTGACCTGGGAATTCCTGCCATGGAGCACATGGAATATCTCCTGCAGTGCTGGCGAGATGTGCGAAGCTGGCGTGGAATTCCTGCTGTGTGCTGCCTTCCCTATGAAATCCTTCATTAACTCTGCCCTGTAAAAGTAGTTTTCATTGTTTTCTCCAATTAAACCAGCAAAAAGAACAGGAAAAAAATGGATTTGCAGCTCAAAAGCAGCCAGCTCATAAACGTGGTATTCTGTAAAACTGACCAAATTCAATTAAATGCTTTTGGAAGTTTGTTTGACTCCATTTAATTTTCGGAATTTGGCCTTCTGCAGGTAATAACTGGGGAGGAGATTTTCTTTGGAATGTCCCTGTGCACACTGGGGCTGGCTCTCAGCACAGGCACTCTTTGAGCAGGCTGGTTAAAAACTGCTCCCATACCCACAGCACTTTAAAGCAGTCTTTGCTTTGCCTCCAATTAAAATACCCCAACAGGCCAAAAGTCACAGGGAAAGCAGGAAAAGCTGGGAAATATCTTTTGGCTGAATGACATCCATTAAATCCTGGCTTTGGTCCAGCTTAGAAAGCAAAATAAAGGCACGATGGAAAATTTTGGATTCATTGACAGGAGAAGACAATGGAAAAAGCTCCTGCTCCTCTCTGGAGATGTGGCTGTGGAGAGGCACCACGGGACTGATGCCATGATGATTTTTTGCTTTTCTTTTATACCCCCTTTTATACACTCTTTTATATAGCTTTATATATTCCTTCTGCCTTTAGCTTACACAGTTATAATTCTTTAAGTTCGATAACTCCCCTTAGACCCAGTATTTTGTGAAGTTTAGAGACCAAACATTCTAAAAGCCCAAAGAAACCAAGGGCCTCTCCAGAACACATTCTGTAAACAAAGCCAGGCCCATCCAGGGGGAGGGTCCCTCGGGTGGGGGGTCTCACCCGAGTCCCTCACTGGGGAACCTTTGATAGATGTGCTAATTTTTGCAAGGCCTATAATTGTACACTCATCACATCGTCAGTGGCCAACTTCTTCTGTGGGGACATCGGGGTGCATTTCCATGTGCATTTCATCGTCCCTAAGGATCCTTAAATAAATACCAAGGTAAAACCCTTTTCCCTCCTAACTGTGTGCAGCTCTCTTAATTTTAAGAGCAGGAAAAGGCATCAGGATTGTGCCCCCTGCCAGTCCCCACCCCCCAGAGTGTCCCCCAGGGCTGGCTCCTGTCACCCGCAGCCCTCCCACACCTCCTGCCAAGGCAGCTCCAGAGCCACGACCCGGCCACGACAGGGCAGGGGCAGCTTTTGCTCCCGGCAGCGATTCCTCCATCGCCCGTTGCGGGTTCGTGCTGTTCCGTGGGGAGAGTCCTGCTGCGGGAGAAGCCACCTGCAGCAAGAGGCACAGCCCGGAGCAGGACGGAACCAGCAGGCTCGCAGTGCCTGGCAATGGCAGCCCGGTGCCATCATATGACTGCACGGGGCAGGAACATTCCTCAGACAGATGAAACTCGAGAGCTCTGCCGTTTGTCTCGCAGCCCCACTTCTGTTCTGGCTGATTTGGATCTGGAAATGTTCCATCCTCTGGCCAGGGGCTTATCTGATGGGAGACAGCCGTGCGTGGAGCGAGCAAACAGGGCTGAGCTCGGCCTTTGTTCCTCCCTGCGGGCCCGGGGCCTGTGCTGCTCCCAGGGCAGGGATCCACACGAAACCAGTTCTGATCACAAGGGGAGGGATTGCTTGTGCTGGTGTTTGGAGAGCAGGAGCCGGCCCTGCAGGACTGACCCCTCCGTGGCCGCATCACCGGGCTCTGCTCTGGTTACTCATCCATTCCCGGCACTGACTGTACGCATGTCTTGTCTTGTCTTTTTTCTTTTTTCTTTTCTTTTCTTTTCTTTTCTTTTCTTTTCTTTTCTTTTCTTTTCTTTTCTTTTCTTTTCTTTTCTTTTCTTTTCTTTTCTTTTCTTTTCTTTTCTTTTCTCTCCTTCTCCTTCTCCTTCTTTCTCCTTCTTTCTCCTTCTCCTTCTCCTTCTCCTTCTCTTT
>VXBT01000855.1:2470-40013 GCA_013400235.1 Oriolus oriolus | reverse complement strand
AACCAGGAACAGAACCAGGAACAAACCAGGAACAAACCAGGAACAGAACCAGGAACAAACCAGGAACAAACCAGGAACAGAACCAGGCACAAACCTGGCCCTCAGCTGCTTTATCTCAGGGGTTCAGGGGTGGCTGAACCTGGGTCTGTTGGAGGAGACGGTGTTTACTCCCGAAAATCCCTGTTTGGTGCTTTAGTACTTTACAAACCTGGTTCAGCATGAATTTTAGGAGAAGGCAGAAGCAGAGAAGAGATTCAAGCCTGGATTTTTCCTGAACTCTGACAGGTGCTTCCCATACAACTCTCCTTTTACTTTAAATCCCAGCAGGACTTGTGCAGGTCCTCAGTGAGGGGTGGAATTCACTCTTTGCTGCTTCTTTCTTTCAGTTGATCAGAGAGAACCTGGATTAAAAACACCGGTATTCAGTTACTAAGAGTTGAAACAAACTTGCCATCTAATTTTACCCCCCTATGAACATGAAAACTGCTCACTTGGACTTTGCCCAATTGTTTAGGGGCTTCAAAGAATGCCAAGCCAGCTGAGACCTCAGGAACACCTCTGTGAGCACCTCGAGGGGAAGAAGCCACGATCAGATTATTCCGGAATCGCTGGAGCGAGGGCAGGAACATCAAACGCTTCTCCAGGCACCAAAGGAAATTACATCCCATTCCCTTTCAAGTGTCCCCGAGACCTTCATCACTTCATATTCCCTTCTTCCTGCCAGCCCTTTGTTGGGATGGAACTCTCCCTTCCATCCTGCTGGAAAGCACAGCTTTATTAAGGGCATTAACTCTGGAGATGGGGGGGTCACACATCATTTTCAAGTGCGTCATGCAGAGAGAATGAGCTGAGATCAATGCTTGGACAGCAGCCACTTGTTTTTTAAACCAGTTGTTCACAGTTATTTCTCTTAATTATTTATTTTTTTGCGAGGCAAAGATGCAGTCCAAGAATGCTCAGCTTATTTTTATTCATAGAACATTTAAAATATGAATTGTCCACCTTTTATCACTACAGAATTTAAAAGGCACCAACCTAAATTTAATGACACAGCTCCTGTCTGATTTTGAGCAACTCAAATGAGCACCTGTGCAGGAAGATGTCCAAATCCGTCACGAATTCTTTCCCTGGAGGCCTCTTTCCTAACCTGGAATGGCGACATGAGTTGAAATATTTGACTGAAGTGTCCCAAACAAGCAGCTGCCAAAAATTGTTATCAATTAGCACCATCCCACACTTAATAAAAGCTCAAACCCATCTGTTTGCAGCTCCCAATCTGTCCCAGCATGTTTGGAGATCCAGCAAAAACCTAAGGGGAAAGTTTGGCTTAAAAATGTTCAAAAAATCAGAACTTTTCGACAGAGAAACAGTTATTTGCTGATGCTTATATGAGAAGGGTAATGGCAGTCGAATTCTCCTGTGGATATAATTCCCCTGTAGAGTTATACAGCTATATTAACTCATTTATAAATTAGCATCAATAATGAATATATGTATTACTGTGTCTACTCATTTATAGATTAACATCAGTAATGAATGTCTGTATTACTGTGTCGTGTACTGCTGACACTGCCATATATGAATATAAATTTCTATCCAGATGATCCATTCCAGTTCTCTGTACTCTGTAACCCCTTCAAACCCAGAAAAAGTTCTCTCAAGCAGTTCTGTATTGATACTTGTGGCCTGAGGAGCTTTACCACTCCTGTATTACAGCAGACTGAGTCAGTGGGGAGCTTTCTGGCACAGACTTTTGGAATATTATTGGACAGACCCCACCTGGATCATTCCCTGCTCCGCCTCCTTTGTGTAAGCACCTGAGCCCGAAGCAAACATTACTAACAGGGATGATGGGGCAGCAAAGGCCCAGCTCAATGTTTGTTCTGTCAGTGATTCACTGGTCCACATTCAGGGGTAAATACCCTGAATTAAAGCACCAATTTAATTAAAGCACAATTAAATTCACGCCAGGCCTGCTGACCTGTTTCACCCTACACTTCCTGAGAACTCCCCTTCCTTGACATTCCACTGGTTTTCTTTCAGCTTCTTTTCAGTATTTATCAGCCAGACCATAAATAGATGGAATTAGGATCACCCCAACCATTCTATAATTCAACAACAGCTCCAATCTCCATATTTATTGACTTATTGACCTAATTCCTTTTCTTTTCCCCATTTTTAGGGAAGCGAACCCAAAGCAGCCATCGATCCCCATCCCAGCGCTGGGGGCACGAAGCGAGCAGCAGGAACTTCGCTTGCTGTAACACTCCGTGACTTGGTGTTGTGCAACACCTTGAGCAAACACTTCCTCCTGCAGGAGCAGGAATAAAGCTGAGCCCGTCCCTGCCTCTCACTCAGAGCCCAGAGGAGCTCCCGGGCAGGGCCGCGCTGGGAACGCCGCATTCCCAGCCCACGGAGCCCTTGGCCACCCCAGCACAACCCCGAGGATGATGAAAATCCTCCTCATTTCTGCTCTTCTGCTGCATTTCCTCCAGCAAGGTACCGCACTTTTTGTTTTCGTCCTTTATCAGTTTTGCTGTGGATAACTCAGTATGGATTTTTAATTATTAACTGGCAGATAATAGGGAGGAGCAGTGAGTTAAAGCTGTTGGAAAACGGGAGTTAGGGATATTTGGGATTTTGCTGTTTGTGTTCAAAGCAATTCTCTATAATTCTTTAGTTAGAGCAGCATTTACTTGTTTGAAAAGTGGCCATAAAATTGCCTAAAGACCCACAACTGGTTGGTTTTGTGAACCACTAAAGCAATACTTACCCTGCAAGTGAGAGGCCAATTTAGCCAATTACAGCAATTTATCAGCATTTTGGCCATAAAGGAACAGATTTCTGTAGACTCTGGAGATCAACATTACCTGATTTAAAATACTGAACATGCTTTATTTAGCTGCATGATATTCCAGGCGATTTCACCCGAGCAGACCCCATTTTTTTTTCCTCACACACACAATTTCTTTCAGTTCCTCTCAATAGGGAATTTTTCAGGGCTTGGCCTGCACAAACATGCACAGGATTTATATCCATAATTAAACATTTAATTAGCATTCAGGCACAAATCTATAATTTGTTTTTTGAAGAGAATATCTGAAAATGTGCATATTTTTAAGGAGTTATCTTCTTTTTCTTGAAAAAACCACAACTTCATTGTCAATAAAATCCTCCCTAATGATTTTTTTTGCTTGGAAAAACACACAATTATTTGTTCCTTATTACAAGTTGTTGTATGATGCCCAAGGAATTTCTTTCCTCCTTCAAGCTCAAGACAAAGCCTGAAGGCAGCAAAGACAATGAACTGATTAAAAAACTCCCTCGAAGAAAGGATTCATCCCAAACAAAACCAACCAGTTTTCCTCGAAATTCTGTCTGGATCAGACTGCAGAGAAGGGATGAGTTTAGTCCTGAGTCTCCCTTTAAACCTCACCTTACCTTGAACTCTCTGGGCTGGACTTGCACAGAGGGTGTGGAGAGATAAAGTTGGGGATCTCTGTTCCAAGAGGCCTGAAATATTCCTGGGATTGCTACAGAAGGACACACATGAGGCCTGTGGAGAGAAATCTGAAAAGCAGCAGAGTTTTTGGAAAATAAACATAATTAGTTGCTTAAAAAAATCTAAAACCCCTTTGTGAGCGGCAGCAGTAAAGTCACACTCGGTAGCTGCTCCCAGCACGTGCTCGGTGCAGCAGCTCAGCTGACACGGGATCCCTCTGCACCATTAAATCAACATCTTTATCAAGATACAACCGGGTTTGTTCAGCAATTACTTTTGGAAAGGGTTGAATCAAATAAATCAGTGATAAAAGAATGGATTGTTTGTTTTACTACGACAATTTGCACGAGGATGTGCTCTGCTGTTCCAGAGAGAGAAAATTACAGTAACTGGAGGCCTCACTCCTGGAAAAACCTGGCCCTGGGGCAGGAATTACCATGGGAGGTGCTCTGAGCCTTTGTTTTTGTGGGGTTTTGTTGGCTTTCTGGGCAGCTCAGGGTTTTTTTGTTGTTGTTCTTGGTTTATTTTTGAAATATAGGCCCTCAAGAATTCACCAATTCAGATGAAATTCCCTTTTGTAGGAGATTAAAGAGTTCAGGGTTTGCCTTGGTGGAAACCAACACATTCCTTGTAGGACCCTGTTTTCCCAAAAACCTGGCGCCTGATTTAAAATACTAACCCAAGGGTGCTGCCCACCCCAAATTAACTTTGCTCTGGATTTGCTGAGGTTCAGAGAAAAAAGAAAAAGAAAATCTTTTTATCAGCTCTGCATTTCCTCATCCAGATCTTTACAGCCACTGCAGACCTTATGAGACCACTCTGGGACTTAAGGAATCTCCTGGATTCCTTCCATCTTCAAGATTTTCCTAATTTCCTGCCTGTCTCCCATTATTTTACCTGGCCATGTCCAAACGCCTCCTCCCACCCCTCTGCTGTCCCTCCCTCAACCCAGTTCAAGAGGTAAAAGTTGTAATTATTTATTAACCACCCTCTCTTAAAGTTCTGCCACAATAATTGATGTGCCAAAGCTTTGCAAAGCAGGAACCTTGCTGCAAACCTCTGCCTTGTGTAAGTTTATTTGCAGATCCAGAGGCCGTCTGGGCCTGTCCGTCACGTGAGAAGGTTTGGAGATCGCTCATTCCACAAACCCAAACCAGTGAATTCATGTCCCTGGAAAATGCAGAGGGAAAGGCTGCGCTGGCATGGCTGGGCTGGCCCATTGGGACTGGAACTGCTCAGGGCTGGGGGGAGAAAGCCCAAGGGTGTTGCAGGAAATGTTTGGACACCTGGAAGTAGCCAGGGAGGGCAACTCCTCCAAAATCCAGGCTGCGCAAACCTCCGGTGTTGGGTCGTGCCGTGGAGGCAAAGCAGGGGAGCACAAGGAGCTGCAAGAACCCGAAAGAATCACCTGGCCAGCCGTGAAATTGGGTGTTCAATAACCTAAAACTGTGTTTTCATCAATCCCCATCTGTTTCTCCCCAGGGAGCACCAGAGGGAGGTTCCCTGGAGCCGAGCAATATGAAATCGTTTATCCACGGAAATTGCACGCGGTGCACAGGAGAGGTGTGGGAACCAGCTCAGAGGTAGGAAAGGCAATCGTTTCTTGGGTGATTCGGGGAGATGGGCAAGGTTCCCCGGAGTTAAAACACCCTTCGCTTTCAGGGGTAAGAGAACTCAGACACACATTTGTTCTTCCAAAAGAAAAACCCTGGAGAAGTGATCCCGTGTTTAGTGAGGAGGAGCTGAGACGTGCTCGGTGTGCAGAGAACCCCCCCAGGCCATCTGTGCCTCTTCTGAGCTTTGCATCTCCGCCAAGATGCGGGGTTTGATACCCCTCGGGTTTTTAATAACCTGTGGACACTTTCATTTGGATTAAATGAAACCAATAATTAAAACCAGCCGCGGTTTATGCACTTCCAGAGGGTGTTATGGAAATGTTTTGAACCTAAACATCCCCTCAGCACTTCCCAAGCAGGCAGGATTTGTGCTTCTGGAGGTAAAAATTAATTTGCAAAGTCAAATTTGCTCCTCTAATTAAAACCCCTCAAACAGAGCGACTGCCTGCTTATTCTGCTCCTGCCAGAACCCTTGTTTTTGGTGGGAAGAAGAAGAAAAGAACACGGCTGGCATTCCAATAACACCACTGGTGAGGCCAGGAGCTGCAGCAGAGCATATTCTGACACTTAAATCTGTTTACAGAGCAAATACGAGGACACGGTGAAGTACGGGATCAAAGCCAACGGAGAGGAAGTGGTGCTGCAGCTACAAAAAAATCGGTGGGTTCAGTTCAGCTCTGCCCTCGTTCCTCCCTGTGAACACTGCAGGGTGTTCGGGATGCCAAGAACCAGGAATTAGATCCCTGTAAAACAGGAGTGTTCTGGTAAATACAACATTTCAGTGGCAGCGAAAGAAGAGGGGAGAGAAGGAATCCTGTCAGTGTTTTGGGAATTTGGAATAAGTGCTGGGGATGAGACATTGCCCTGATGGAAGGACTTCCCATCCTGCTGCCTCTGCTCCCCCATTTCTGTCCTAAATGGCTGAATCCACTGAATAGTTGATGGTTTTTTATTATTTCACAAGTTTTCTGTGACCATGAAGAGTCTGTGGGTTATAGAATTGTAGCCTGGAGTGACAGGACAAGGGGGATGGCTTTAAACTGAGGCAGAGAGGGTTTAAATTAGAGATTAGGAAGAAATTCCTCCATGTGAGGGTGGGGAGGGGCTGGGATGGAATTCCCAGAGCAGCTGGGGCTGCCCCTGGATCCCTGGAAGTGCCCAAGGCCAGGCTGGAGCAGCCTGGGGCAGTGGGAGGTGTCCCTGCCCATGGAACTGGGTGATCCTTCAGGTCCCTTCCCACCCAAACCATTCCATGATTTTAGGACAGACTCGATCTTGGAGGTGTTTTCAAAACTTAATAAATTTGTGGTTCTACATTTATATATCTCTAGATTATAGATACATAGATTTATAGATAGATAGATAGATACATAGATAATAGATAGATAGATAGATAGATAGATAGATTATAGATAATAGATAGCTAGATGATAGATAATAGATAGATAGATTATAGATAATAGATAGATAGATGATAGATGATAGATAGATGATAGATAATAGATAGATGATAGATGATAGATGGATAATAGATAGATGATTGATAGATAGATAATAGATAGATAGATAGATAGATAGATAGATAGATAGATAGATAGATAGACTGATAAATCGATTTAGATATTTACCTCAGCACTACTTCTTTTGAACCTGGAGTAACCAAATACAACCCAGCATCGACAAAATCTGCCTGGAAATGGGAGGCTTGGCTCCAGCAGAACATTCACCGCACGCTCCAACGAGTCTGGGTTAATGGGTGCTGCTCCTGAGGCTGTGCAAACACAGCAGTGCCACCATCAATTCACGTTCAGTATACACTGTAATGAGCTGCCTGCCCCTGTTTTAATCGAATCTAAATGTTTGGGCTGGGGGGAGGGAAATGGTGTTGCACTAAATCCTATTCTTTGAAGAGAAATGGGATGCTGGCAGTGGGAGGGAGTTGCCCGAACAGGAGTCACTGCAGATGTGCTGCTTGTAGGAAGATGTAAAAAGGGCCCCCCAAAAAATCAGTATGTAATTATCCATTTGCATCCAGATCTGCCAGGAGATGAGTTCATCCCAGGGAAATCAGCAGACTTTAATTGCTTTCTTCTTTTAGAAAAGTCTGTTTGTTTGAGTAAGGCTTATGAACAAGCAGAATTCCCCTCCCTGCAGCTTTTGCTTCCTGAGTTTCTCCGATACTAAAAATAACCTGAGTAACTGTTTGAATTCCACACATACTCAGTGTGCTGTGTCATCACCTCCTTTCGACATGGCAACCATTTCCTTGGAATAATGACTGCACTTGGCTCCTCACAGGGATCTCCTGGCTGCGGATTATTCTGAAACTCTTTATTCTGCTGACGGCCGACAAATCACAACAACTCCTGGGATCAAGGTAATGCAGGAAGGGTTCTTCCCTTTTACTTCCAGTCTTGAGGTCCACATGAGGTTCATGGATCCATGAAATAATGGGAGATATGAGACAGAAAGGGAAGATTGAAATCCAGATTCTAAGCCACTTAGTGTGGCTCTGAAGGGATGGGAAGCTGGGATTTGTCCCTTGTGCCTGTTGGGGATCAGCTCCGCGGTTTGACTGCTAGGAAGGCGCCACCTCAGTGGCTCATGAACAATTTCTGGGTGGAATTCCAGCCTTTTGTTGGAGCCAGGGCCATCCCAAAGCTTTCAACCTCCCGACTTTGCCCTCCAGACTTTGCTCCTCCTGCCCAGCCCCGTGACTTGATTTCCACCCTGATCCCAGGCAGATCCTGGAGCCCGATAAGGCCCCATTTCCTCCCGGATCACATTTCCAGCCACGCTCGCAGCACCTGAGCCCAGCTGCCTCCTCTGAGCCCTGACAAATCAGTGCTGCACCTCCAGTCAAACGGGACTCGCTGCAGAAGGGATTTTTAAATTAACTGTGCGCTGATCTTCCCCAAAGCTCCCACCTGGAGTTCTCCTCCAAGCTCATGAGATGTGTTTTAACAACACAGTCTGGAATTCAAAGCCTAATTTTCTTTGTTAGCAGCAATTAGGAGGATTCTGAATGAAATAAATGCATAAATAGCTCTGGGTCGGTTATTTTTGGGAGGTTTTTTCTGATTGCTCCAATTATTTTTACTCCCTGAGTGGATCCTGTGAAAAACCTGGATAAAGACAAACTCAAACAGGCCGGCCTGTGCTGAACAGGGAATTCCTGCACTATGGATATTGGACTATAATCAGGAGTTTTTCCACTTGTATCCCCAAAGGATGGAGATGAATCCTCCACTTTTCCCCAGTCACTTTCCCTTTGTGGGTGTCTTTTTCCCTGTAACAAAGCTGGCACTTTGTGGTGGAAGGAAGACAAATAAACGGGAAAGTGAAACCAAAAATCCATGAGAAAACAAAAGGCACAAGGCACAAGGGTTTGGATACAAATTCCTAAGAATTCCATTCAGGAAAACGCTGTGGGCAAAAATTTCCACAACCCCTCAGTGACTTTGAAGTCTCTTTGAACACAGGAACAGAAACCTTAAATCCTTAAGCCAATTAAGGCCCCAAACTGTTTCCCCTACCCATGTTTAATATAATAACTGTATTTTAATCTCACTGAAATTAATGCATTTAATTGCTGGGTAATTAAAGAGCCTTTCCTTGAAATCTGGGCACAAGGAAACCCTTTGGTGTGGATTTTAACTGAGCAGAGCACAGCAGTCTGTGCCTAATTTGGAGCAGGGAGTGGGAATATTCCCTTTTTTCTGTGCTGTGCATTGGCCAGAGCCCAGAATTGTTGGATTTGCCATGATTTGGGTCACTCCACGTTGAAGAACAAAAATAATGGGTCCACAGCAAACATGGATCACCAACTTTTAAAATTCATTTTAAGAATCTCCTAGTGGGAGACTTCCTCAAGTACTGCAGTTTATTGTCATTTGTAGATAGTTTAATCTGTTTTCTCAAATCCCTGGATCCGGTTGAGTCCATGGACACAGCCCAACCTGACGCTGGGTTTTTTTCCACGCAGGATCACTGTTACTACGGAGGCCACGTGGAGGGTGACGCTGGGTCTGCAGCGAGCATCAGCACCTGCACAGGGCTCAGGTGAGGAGGGGCCTGGGTCCCAAGGGCAGAACGAGCAGGTTTTGGGATAAATGTTCCAACAGAAAAGAATCAGGATGGAAAGGAGGCATGTGATCTTTTGTTCAGGCTTTGGAAACTTCTTTCCCAAAGAAAAACAGAGGGAGAAGGGAAAAAAATAGTTACTCTTAGTTCCATACAATATTTCAGCTTTTCACCTCGAGTCAGGATGAAAATGTCTTTGAATTCCCCACTGGAACAAAATCCACTGTTCAACCACTTCTGTCAGCACAAACCCCCAACATTTAAATCAAATTAATTCCTAACCCAGCTTCTTTTTGACTGAAAGCACCCAAATCTTCCAATTGACTCAGCAATAATTAATTTCTTCTTCTAAAGTGCTGCACGCTGCCTCAGGCTGCTGGAATATTCCAAGGGCTTGGGATAAATGCTCCCTTGATCCAAACCCTCACACTCCAACCCATTTTTTAGTGGCTATTTTGAGACCCGTGGCCAGAAGTTCCTCATCGAGCCCCTGGGAGCCTCGGACAGGGGTGAACACGTGGTTTATAAATACGAGGCCCTGAAACAAGAGCCCATCAAAACCTGTGGGCTGGTGAACAACTCCTGGGAGCAGGACTCCAGTGACCCCATCAACGACATCTTCAAATCCAGCAACAGCCCAGAGGTAAGGACACGGCTATCCCACCAAAAACAGGGAATCTGGGGCCATAGGAAAAGTCTAAATAGCACAAATCCCAATTTTCTGGTGGCACCTCCACAAAGGACTGATTAAACACAGGGGAGTGGGGTCAGATCTTAAAAACCAGAGCAAAATTTTCCAGATCTGAGATTTCAGTCACCAGCTGAGCTCAAACCTCCTGCCTTTACTGACAGGTGTCCAGTGCACCTTTAACACTTAAATATTCATTAATATCTCCCTTACCTTCCATATCTTAATAAAAAATTAAATATCCAGCCTACTTCTCATCATTTAAACCCAAACCAGTCCCTTCTGAATGACCTGGCCAAAGAAATCCCCTCAATAATTAATAAACAGCTTTGAAACTGCAGAGATTGGGATTGGAAAAGCTCTCACAAATCATTTAAAATCAATGATTCCTTTAGATGAAAGCCTACCTGAAGGCAAGGAAGTTCCTGGAGCTCTTCATCGTTGCAGACAACGCTCTGGTGAGTTTTGGATTTATTATTCCGTGTTTGATCAGCTCCAGAGGAGCTTCCCAGGGAATCCCAACTCGTATTCCTGGGCTCCTACAACAGCTCTGAGGTTACACCGAGCCTGGCTGGGAAAAGGGATGCCTAAAGGGGATTTCTTTTGGAATTCCCACCTGGAGATGACAAGGATTTAGAAAATACCTTGCAGTGCTTGTGCTGTTGGAATATTCTGGGTAGGAAGGGAATATCCTGAACTGGAAGAGAATATCCTGAATTTGAAGGGAATATCCTGAATTTGAAGGGAATATCCTGAATTTGAAGGGAATATCCTGAGTGGGAAGGGATCATCCTGAATTCAAAGGGAATATCCTGAACTGGAAGGGATTGTCCTGAATTCGAAGGGAATATCCTGAATTCTAAGGGATTATCCTGAATTTGAAGGGAATATCCTGATTTGGAAGAGAATANTATCCTGAATTCTAAGGGATTATCCTGAATTCAAAGGGATTATCCTGATCTGGAAGGGAATATCCTGAATTCAAAAGGAATATCCAGAGCTGGAAGAGAATATCCTGAATTGGAAGGGATTATCCTGAATTTGAAGGGAATATCCTGGGCTGGAAGGGAATATGCTGAATTTGAAGGGATTATCCTGAATTTGAAGGGAATATCCTGGGCTGGAAGGGAATATCCTGAATTCAAAGGGAATATCCTGAGCTGGAAGGGAATATCCTGGGCTGGAAGGGAATATCCTGAATTGGAAGGGAATATCCTGAATTCAAAGGGAATATCCTGGGCTGGAAAGGCCCCACAAGCATCACTGAGTCCCACTCCTTCTCTGCACCCTACACAGAAATTCTCATTTTGGAAGGGGCTGATATTGAAACCCAACATCTGATAAAACCCTGCATCAAACAGATAATTTTTTTATATAAAGTATGATTTTTTTATACATGGTGGGGTTTGCAAACCCATCTTCTGTGGGATATTCATTTCCCGATAAATCCCCTTTTCCCTCTCCTTTTCCTGACACGCTGTATTTGCCTTTTCAGTACAAGAAATACGATGAAGATGTTAAAAATGTAAGACAAAGGATCTTTGGAATAGTCAACTACATCAACACGGTGAGAGCAAACAACTGACACTGAAATCCAAGTGTTTTATAATTTTTTCTATTGAAAACCATCAAAATCCAAGTGATTTATAATTTTTTCTATTGAAATCCATTGAAATCCAAATGATTTATAATTTTTTTTCTATTGGAAATCTAAGTGATTTATATTTTTTTCTATTTAAAGCCATTGAAATTCAAGTGATTTCTAAAGTTTTTTCTATTGAAAACCATTGAAATCCAAGTGATTTCTAAATTCTTTCTACTGCAAACATCACAAATTTTCACTATACATGAATGAAAATTCAAATTCATTGAATTTGGGACGCAAATTTACCACATCTGTCCATATTCTCCTGTTCTTAGCCTTCAGAGATGAGATTTTTAATAAGAAGTATTTGTACTCCTACTTAATTATTTATACTAATACTTTAATTATTTCTGCCAATACTTTAAGATATTTTCTACTCATTTGCCAAGTGAATGATTGATTCAAAAAGAATCATTTGATTCTTGATTTCTTTGGCGAGTCAAATTTCTTCCGAAACCGCTGGAATTTTCAAGTATTTTAACCCCATTTTAAAGCTGCTTTAAATGTGGTGGGAAATCAGATTTCATGGTTTATTTGGTGAGGTTTTTTTGGAATTCAAACCTTGGAAAAGCTTTGTTAGGTCTGGAGTGGATATTGGAAGTGGAAAAGTGACCCGAGCAAGGGCACAACTTCGTTTAATTGTCATTAATTTTGAATTGATGAACTTCTCATTAATTCTCCGCTGCAGATTTATAAAGCCATCAACACGCACGTGGCTCTGGTTGGCCTGGAGGTGTGGACAGATGGGGACAAGTGTGCCCTGAGCAGGAACGCGGGCTTCACCCTGGACACCTTCTCCAAGTGGCGCCTGGCGGATCTGCTCAAGAGGAAAAGGAACGACAACGCTCAGCTCATCACGTGGGTGCCCTTCCCGCACCTTCCCTTCCCTTCCCTTCCCGCACCTTCCCGCACCTTCCCGCACCTTCCCGCACCTTCCCTTCCCGCACCTTCCCTTCCCGCACCTTCCCTCTGCCATTCCCTTCCAAACACATTTTTATTCCTGAAAAATCGCTCACCAAACACATTCAGGGCACTTTTTATCCCTTAAAAATCAGTCCCCAAACACATCCAAGGCCCTTTTTATCCCTTAAAAATTGGTCACCAAACACGCTCGAGGCACTTTTTATTCCTTAAAAATCGCTCACCAAACACATTCAAGGCAGTTTTATTCCTTAAAAATTGGTCACCAAATACATTCAAGGCACTTTTTATTTCTTAAGAATCGCTCACCAAACACAACCGAGGCAGTTTTATGCCTTAAAAACATCCAAGGCACTTTTTATTCCTTAAAAATTGCTCACCAAACACATCCAAGGCCCTTTTTATTCCTTTAAAATCAGTCCCCAAACACATCCAAGACAGTTTTATTCCTTAAAAATCACTCACCAAACAATTCAAGGCCTTTTTATGCCTTAAAATATGTCACCAGTCAGTGGCACTATCCTGGCCTGGCTCTCACCCATTGCAACACTGACTTGTACCAATTCCAGGGGAAAAACAAATAAATGCAAGTTGGTTTTTTTTGTCATGGAGCACAAATAAATTCCTGCCAGGACACAGCATCCAATCCTTCCACTGAACCCCTGCAAAAACAGGGGATGGGAACTTTTGCTTTACCTCAGACTCTTCTTCTGGTTTTGCTCACAAAAGTTGAGTGCCCTGGGGACTGCAGCGAATTCTGATGACTTAGAGAGTCATAACGTGAAGTTTAACAGGGAAATGATGAACTGAATTTCCCAAAACATGCGGGAAATGCCAAATTAAACCAGCACTGACCTCACTTTTCTGTCCCGTGTCCAGAGGGCCTGACTCACCCCAGCTCTTTGCTGCCTCTGGAGCTCCTCATTCAGCTCCTCACACACCAACAGATGTTTTCAATCTGATGAACCACTGCAGAATTTAAGTAAATATTAAAATGAAAAGCGTGTTGAATTGTTTTCTTGATTTGCAGGGATATTAAAATTAAATATTGTATTGGATCTGAGATTCCATCCAGAGCTGGGGATGAAACCTCCAGCCTGGTTAGGGAAAGAGCCCTGAGTTCATATCCCACCCTTGCTCTCACCGTGCTTTGGTGCTTCCTTCCAGGGGCCTGGACTTCGAGGGGACCACGATTGGATTGGCCTTCCTCAAATCCATATGCAGTGATTTATACTCTGCAGGTATTATTCAGGTCTGATTCATTTTTATTTCACTTTTTAAAGGCTTTTCTATGGTTTTTTCACTCAGCCAGTGAAAACTGTTGGGTTTAGGGCACTTTCAGTTCTCTGGTTCATTCTTAGACTGTAAAAATGCACAACCGGAGCCCTGGAAGTGTCCAAGGCCAGGCTGGGTGGGGCTTGGAGCAAGCTGGGATAGGGGAAGGTGTCCCTGCCATGGAACTGGAGGGGATTTAAGGTCCCCTCCAACCCAAACCATTCTGGGATCCTGGGATTTTATTTTAAATGAAGCACAGGGGATAAAGAAAGCAAACACGTGATATACGCACATCCACGGTATAAATTTTACATGATTTTATAAAATGTTAATAAATATTTAATAAAATAGAATCCAAACAGATGCACAGATGGATTGAGCAGCACACGAACCCTTGTGCATCACCAGGGTAATTCCACTTGAGGAAAAATTGTCCCGTTTCTCATTTTCTCTGCTGCTCCTGCTTGTTCTGAAACACACAAGGAAATAAGAGCTTCTCTTGGCTCCCCAGGACCACAACAGGAATGAGATTGCAGTGGCAGCCACCATGGCCCACGAGATGGGGCACAACCTGGGCATGAGCCACGACACCGAGGCCTGCTCGTGCAGCGACGACATCTGCATCATGACAGACACTGTCAGGTGGGACTTGGGCTGGAAATGGGTTTTGGACGAGCTGCCAGCTTCCAAAACAGAGCAGGTTTTTTGTCCAGTGAGATTATTCCACTCGAATTATTTTTTAAAAAATTAATTTAAAAAATGGATGAAATGCCAGGCCATTGTCAGATATTCCCAGACAGAAACACCCCCAAAACTACTTTAGTTCCTGTATATTTAGAAAAATGTTTACCCCCAAGAGCTGTGGGGGCAGTCACCTGCTCCAATTCTCTCCCAAAGGGTGTTTCTCCTCCTTGCCTAAGCTGATCCTACCATAAATCCTCCTGTTTTCCCAACTCAGCTCCGTGATTCCCAAGGAATTCAGCTCCTGCAGCCTCCAGAGCTTTGAGAAGTTCATGCTGGCTGACATGCCCAAGTGCCTGACCAACATCCCGGAGCTGAGCAGCATCATCGCCCCTTCGTCCTGCGGCAACGGATTCGTGGAGAAGGGAGAGGAATGCGACTGTGGCACTCCTGAGGTACCTGGGAATGGGAGAGTCCTTGGGCAAGGCAAAGGGGCTCATCCAGGCTGGACAGCAGCCGCTTTCTGTCGGTCCCTGAGGTGGACACGGATCTTGCTGAAGTAGAAATTGTGGTCATCAAACTGCTGAGCTGGGGTGGCTGGGGACGAGCAGGGCGCTGGGAAAGATGAAGCCCAGGCTTGTCAGGAGGCGGGGACAGAGGAACTGAGAGCAGGACAAAGCCCTCCACACTTCTCAGCCGAAACCTCAAGCTCCCCGCACAGCTCCTACCTCCAAACCCAGGGCTCGTAGGGAAGGCGCTCCCCAAAAAAGCCGGGGGCAGGTCCCAGACTTCCATCCCAGCCAGGGGCAGGTCCCAGACTTCCATCCCAGCCAGGGGCAGGTCCCAGACTTCCATCCCAGCCAGGGGCAGGTCCCAGACTTCCATCCCAGCCAGGGGCAGGTCCCAGACTTCCATCTCAGCCAGGGACAGTGGGTTTTGTCCCCGTCCCCAGCTCTGACTGCTGCTTCTGTCCCAGGAGTGCACGAACGAGTGCTGCGACCCCGAGAGCTGCAAGCTGACCTCGGGAGCTGCCTGTGCACACGGGGACTGCTGTGAGAACTGCCAGGTGAGACCCCTCCCCAAGAACTGGCAGGTGAGACCTCTCCCCTGTGAGAACTTCCAGGTGAGACCCCTCCCCAAAAACTGCCAGGTGAGACCTCTCCCCTGTGAGAACTTCCAGGTGAGACCCCTCCCCAAAAACTGCCAGGTGAGACCCCTCCCCTCCCCCATAAAAACTGCCAGGTGAGACCCTCCCNGCCAGGTGAGACCGCCCCCGTGTGAGAACAGCCAGGTGAGACCCCTCCCCAAAAACTGCCAGGTGAGACCCCTCCCCTCCCCCATAAAAACTGCCAGGTGAGACCCTCCCCTCTCCAGCTCCTCACCCCTGCTGGGATAAAGCAGGAACTCACCTTCCACCAGAACTGATGCCCTGTATTTCACAGCACTGACAAAGGCTCTGTCATGGAATCACGGAATGGCCTGAGCTGGAAGGGACCCACTGGGATCATTGATCCAGCCCCTGTCCCTTCCCAGACACCCCAAAATGCCACTCTGGGCATCCCTGGGCTCCCGGAGCTCTGGCAGCCTTGGGGCTGGGACCATTCCCTGGGGAGCCCGGGCAGTGCCCAGCACCCTCGGGGGCAGAACTTTTCCCTGATATCCAACCTGACCTCCCCTGACACAGCTCCAGCCGCTCCCTCAGATCCTGTCACCTCTCACCAGCCCATCCCAAACCACTCCACCACCATCGTTTCCCTCACTCTTCCACCATCCTGGAGAAAGGAGCCCTTTGAGCCATTTCCTCCTGGGAATAAAAGCTGCGGCACAAGAGGGAAAACCCTCGTGAACTGACACATCCAATGTGAAGTGAGACACGGATCTTGCTCCTCACACAGCCTGTGGAGAGAGGAGGAGATTTTCCTGCCTGTTTTAACCCTTCAGCTGGGTGTTGTTGAGCAGCGTGCAGAGCTGGCTGCTCACCGTGGCGTTTCTCCCTCCCTCAGTACAAGAAGTCGGGCTCGGTGTGCCGGCCGGTGAAACACGACTGTGACCTGGCTGAGATGTGCACGGGGCTCTCCTCCAGCTGCCCCGAGGATCGGTTCCGCGTCAATGGGCACCCCTGCAACTACGGAGAGGGATACTGCTACATGGGCACCTGTCCCACCCGCGACGGCCAGTGCAAAGCCGCCTTCGGACCACGTGAGTGCCCTGTGCAGCTGCGAAAATCAGCTTGTCCTGGTCACAGGAGACAGGGAGAGGAGGAAATTCTGCATCTCCAAATCCTCAGATCCGTTGTGCCTCAGGAACAGCCCATCCATAACAATAAACCCTGGCTCGTAGCATAATTAATGATGATTTTTGTATTTCCCACTGCCAGTGGTTGTAACTCATGAGCTGCAGCTCCGGGCCCCGGGTGCTCTGAGCTTCCAGAGAAATGGGAAGTGGGGAGCGCATTCCTCTTCTGCAGAACGGGTCTGCGTGGCTGGAATGGAGCTGGGGAAGTGGTTTTGGCCACATAAGAAGAGGAAATGTCTGTCGTGCAAATTAACAGCCAAATTTGGCACGTCTGGGTGCTTCTGAAAGCAGCAGTTCCTGGAGAATGGTTTGGGCTGAAAGGGAACTTAAATCCCATCCAGTGCCACCCCCTGCCAGGGCAGGGACACCTCCCACTGTCCCAGGCTGCCCCAAGCCTATCCAGCCTGGCCTTGGGCACTTCCAGGGATCCAGGGGCAGCCACAGCTCCTCTGGGAATTCCATCCCAGCCCCTCCCCAACCTCACAGGCAGGAATCCCTTCCTAACATCCCACCCATCCCTGCCCTCTGGCAGTGGGAAGCCATTCCCCATGTCCTGTCCCTCCATCCCTCATCCCCAGTCACTCTCCAGCTCTCCTGGAGCCCCTTTAGGCCCTGGAAAATACTCGAAGTTCTCCCTAGAGCCTTCCCTTCTCCAGGCTGAAGTGCCAGAAAGTCATTTATTCCCATGGGCACTTCAGTGGGGAAAGCCACTTCCTGAGCAAGGCAAGGAGATGGAACATTCCCAGCTGTCCCAGGCAGGGATCCCAAACTCATCCCGACCTTTTCCTCCCGCAGAGGCGACGGACGGCCCGGGCTCCTGCTACCACATGAACGAGAGGGGGGCCTATTACGGGTACTGCAGGAAGGAGAAAGGGACTCACGTCCCCTGCAAGAAGAAGTAAGCACCGGGAATGGAGCTTGCTGGGACTGGGGAAGAGAGGCCATTCCTACTCGGATTGGGAGACAGAAGCAGGGGGCACCCTGTTTTAGCGGCACAGCCCTGAGTCCCTTCTTGTTCTGCCTGAAAAGTGTAGGAAATAATTTCTGAGAAAAGTGGGTTTAAATCGGGAGGTGAGAGAGCAAAGGTGTGCGCAGAGATCTGAGCGAGGCTGCTGGGGAGGGTGAGCGTGTGTGGGTGTGCAGGGAGATCCAGGGGGTTCTGGGATAGGGGAGTTGAAGCTCGGAAGTGAAGGAATATCCATTAAATGCTCGTCTCTGTGAATGAACTTGAAATGAAATGGAATTTTAGTGAATGAAACTCAGCAGGATTTAAGAACCTGTCACCTGCTCAAACCCAGCTGCCCTCATGCAGCCGCTTCCTTGGAATTCAGGCTGCAGGAGAGACCAGCTCAGAGGGGTTTGCTGGGCCACGTCCTTGGGTAACAGCTCCTGTTCTCCTTCCAGAGACAAAATGTGTGGAAAACTCTTCTGTTCCGGAGGGAGGGAGATGCCTCGGGACGGGAGCCTGGTGACCTTCGATTCCTGCAAAGCCAGTTTTTCCAGGAATGGAGACCCAGACGTTGGGATGATCCTGGATGGAACCAAGTGTGGGAATGGGATGGTGAGTAGAGAATGACATTTTCGGTTATTCTTCCCCCTCTTTCAGCCTTGTTCATACAATTCTCTCTCGTACAAGGGAGATTTCAAACAGGGGAGACTGAGTGGGCCCCAAACTTCGGCTGATCTCTTTTCCCAACTTCTATCCCAAACCAGCAGCAGAGCCAACAGGAATTGCCACCGTTCCCATTTCCTCGGGCTTGGCTGCTGCCTTATTCCCTTCCACTGACACAAAGATGTGTGGCAGCAGAAACCCAGCTCTGTGGGAAGGATGAGGGGCTCATTAACGTGTTATTACATTTAATTATTTCCACAATGGATGTGCCAGGCACCACTGGGTGCTGTTTCCAGTCCCTTCCCTGTGTATTCCCACCTGGAAGGGCAGGATGAGGGACTGGAGTGGGAAGTGACACCACGATGATTTTTTGCTTTTTCTTTTATACCCCTTTTATACACTCTCTTACACAGCTTTTATGCATTCTCAGTGCTTGTAGCCCACACAGTTATAACTCTTTAAGTTTGATCCCTTCCCTCACACCCAATATCCCGTTAAGCCAAGAGCCCGAACACCCTGGGAACCCCAGACCCCGAGGGCCTCTCCAGAACACATTCTGTAAACAAAGCCAGGCCCAGCCAGGGGAAGGTTCCTCGCTGAGGGGTCTCGCTGGAGTCCCTCCCTGGGCAATCTTTGATAGATGTGCTAATTAGCAAGGCCTCTAATTGCACACACATCACATCGTGGGGGGCCATTCCTTCGGGGGGCATTTCGGGGTGCATTTCGATGTGCATTTCGGCGCCCCTGAGGCTCCTTCAATAAACACCGAGGTAAAACCCTTTTTCCCTCTTAACCGTGTTCAGCTCTCTTCATTTTAAGACCAGGAAAAGGCATCAGAAGCAGTGATGTCTGCACATCTCTGTCATTCCCCTTGCTATGAAACACCCAAATGGAAAATTAGCCCCCTATCTCCCACTCCTAAAGAGGGTTCGAGGGATTTCCAGAGCTGTTTCTGTGTCTCCTGCTGCTCTTCATCCCCTCACAGGATAAAATCCAAACTCTGCCTGCCCTGGAAGCTCCAAATCCCTGTGGTTTCCTCTCATTCCAGGTGTGCAGCCACGGAGAGTGTGTCTATGCTGAGGAGGTCTTCAGGTCCACCAACTGCTCTGCCAAGTGCTCTGGCCATGCTGTAAGACACCAGCTTTTGATGTTATCCACTTTAAAACCCCAAGAAAATGATGCAGATCAGCCTCAGACCTTCTTGCTGACAGTGTTGAAGTCATTAATATGAATCTGTCGAATTTGGGGAGTCAGAAACTTCTTAAATTTTTATAGAAACAAATCTACCCTGATGTAGCACCGATATGTTTGTCCAGGGGATGGACACAGCCCCTGTGTCCGGCCCTGCCTCTGAGCCATGGTATCAAGGCCAATTTTTTTTAGGTCATTTTGGTTTGGGGAAGAGAATTGTGCTCATATTTGACCACTCAGAGACCTACAGATAAATGGATTAACTCTGGAGTGAAGCTTTCACTGCAGAAACAAAATGTACATGACAACAGGATGGTCTTTAACCCAAAACTGCTCCTTTTTGTGCTAAATTTTAGCCCAAATAATCTGAGAGCTTCAAAAAACTTCTCAGGACCCTCACCCAGACACTTTCTGACGCCCCAAACTCGCTGGCATTCCCAGCTGAGGGTGTCCCTGCTCTGTGCTCTCCAGGTGTGTGACCACAAGCTGCAGTGCCAGTGTGAGGAGGGGTGGGCACCCCCGAACTGTGACAGCTCCTCCGCCCTCACCGGTAAGTGCCACTCCCTGGAATTTGTCCTTTCCTGGCTGGAATGGGCTGGGGAGCTCCAGGGGAGCAGCCCAGCACCAGAGCGGTTCATGCCATTGTTAATTAGAATCGTTAAGCTCATCAAGCCCAGCCAGCAACCAACACCACTCAATCCTGTCCCCAACTGCCACAGCCACAGGGTTTTTGAACAATTCCAGGGACGGGGACTCCAGCCCGTCCCAGAGCTGGACAACCCTTTCCATGGAGAAATTTGTCTTAACATCCACCCTGAGTCCCTGTTGCTTTGCCAAGATTGCATCTCCAGGGAGCGATTTTCTGATTTCCGAGCACCTCCCAGTCCGGTAGGGATGAGTAGGGAAGGCGTTTTTCCTTCTAAGCTGACAAGTGACTCCCCTGGAGGTGAGAGCAACAGGTTCCTCCTTTTTATTCTTGGAATAACGAGCTCCCCATCCCTTCACAGCGGAGCCAGGATCCCGGAGGCTTTGCTGCGAGGAACTGGACAAGTTCATTTATCATCTGCATGCTCCTTAATGATCCACCTCTGAGGGAAAACAATTTGTGCCCAGATTTCCACGTGTTTGGGGGGAAAAAGCACCTTTATTTCATTTATAATATGAAATAATTTTGGCCTCTCTTCACCCTCACCAGAGCACCGTCAGCTCTGAACCTCCGGCTTGCTTGAGGCTTTGGAGTAGTTTTGTTAAAAATTGTGAAAGAAGCTTTATTTGAGGGCAGTTTGAAGGTCTGCATCCCACTTTGGGTAAGAGCCTTCGAGGCAGAGGAGAGGAAGGACAGGGAAGGATCTCTGAGGCTGGATGGAATGGAAAAGGTTTGTTTAGGGTTTGTTTAGGGTTTGTTTACCCCAAGGACAGCTCAGGCAACAACAGCTGATTTCAAATGTGGCAAAACCAGCAGGAATGAATCCTTTCCCATCACCATTTGTGGTAGCAGCAGAAGCTGTAAAGTGAGAACAAACAGGGTTAAAAAAAATTCCTTCTGCAGTGATGATGGGGGCTGTCCCCTTCTTAATAACGGGGGCTCTTGTTGGTCTCTCCCCCCTCAGTGGTTCTGTGGTGTTTTAAGGGCTGTTTGTGTCCCTGCCCTCAGTGATCCCCGATGTTTTAAGGAGTTTCTGTCCTTTCCCCCAGTGATTCCCGATGTTTTAAGGAGTTTCTGTCCCTGCCCTCAGTGATTCCCGATGTCTTCAGGATCTTCTGTCCTTTCCGCCAGTGATTCCCAATGTTTTGAGGAGTTTCTGTCCCTGTCCCGGATGATTCCCGATGTTTTAAGGAGTTTCTGTCCCTTCCCCCAATAATTCCCGATGTTTCAAGGGCTGTTTCTGTCCCTGTCCCGGATGATTCCCGATGTTTCAAGGGCTGTCTCTGTCCCTGCCAGGCGCCGCTGTCGCTGCCGGGGTGCTGGCTGTGCTGGCTGTCACTGCGGCTGCCGCCGTGCTGCTCACCCGCTTCCGAGGCTTCCACAAGAGGTAAATCCTTCCCACACCCACCTAAACCCCACAAACCAAAGCCAGGAGATACCGTAGAGCTTAAAGGTGGGGTTTTCAATGGGGGTGGGGGGAATTAGACTCTGGAAATGAAGGAAGTTGGTCCATGAGATTTGTGGAGGTGTTTCAGAAATCCCGTGGTGGGGAGGGGATGGAAGAGTTGAAACGGAGCTCTTGATAAACCCTTAATAATCCCAAAGAAATAAAGGGAAGAGAGAAATCAGGGACATGGCTACAAAACACCAACAGGAGTAAGGCAGGGCTTCAGCTGCGAGGTTTTTCCTTCAGTCATGAACTACAATTTACCATGATGTGAAATCTCTGACAGCCCCCAGAACGGGAGGGGAGCCGGAGCCACCAACCAGGTGTTTGTGGACCAGGAGCAGAGCTGCAGAGAGCGGCCCGTGCTGGTGCCACCCGCGCAGCAGGTGAGAGCTGGGACAGCTGGGGACTGTCCCCGAGGGCTCAGCCACCAGCCAGGGTGGCTGCACTTCCACGAGATCCCCAAAGTGCTGAGGGGAGGGAATTCCAGCACGAGATTCCCAAAGTGCTGAAGGGAAGGACAGGCTGAGAATCCCAGCACGAGATTCCCAAAATGCCGAGGGGACAGCAGTGGGGATCCCAGCACGGGATTCCCAAAATGCCGAGGGGACAGCGCTGGGGATCCCAGCACGGGGAGGGCTCCGAGTCCCCAAGTGAGCCCAGGGCAGGGAAGGGACACCAGAGATAAGACAGGAACTGAGATAAGGGCTCCACCCGATTTGTGACCGTTCCTGTTTGCAGGTAATTAACAGGAAAGTTCTTCCCGTGCCTCCACCTCAGGAGAACAAGCCCCACCTCCCGAGTGTGAGTATTCCTGGGAATGTCCCTGCTTTCCTGCTGGATTTGGGGAACATCACAAACTCCGGAGACCCTTGGGGACAATCTGATCCCAAAGGACATCCCTGAGCTCCAGGGCGGGCTCTGCTGGTTTCTCAGGCAGCAGGAGCATCCCCACCCAGCCCTCCTAAAGCCTTTCCTGAGAACACGAGGGCACACACGCAGCGCACACAAAGGGGTTTCTATTCTGATCTTTTCCAGCCTGTTCTGAGGCCCAAAGGTCCCCCACCTCCCGTTCCTGCCACCAAACCCGGCTCTTCCCACCCGGAGGAGAAGTTTGTAAGTACAGCCCTCACATCCCTCATCCCAGCTATCAATCCCCATCAGACACCCATTAATATTTTCCGTTTCTGACTCGAATTTAATGTAAAAATTAAAAACCCCAGCCCTCCAAAGCACAGATTTTTAGGGTGGGGCCACCCTCTTGGCCGTGTAACCCCAAACTGTGCAGATTCTCCCCACCCGGAGTCCCGCGGCCTCAGGAGCACAGCGCGGCAGTGGGGGCGTGAGGCCCCAGGGGTCTCAGGGGCACACGCGGTGCAAACGCTGAGTAACTGCTACTACAGGAGTCCGTGCTGCTCCGTGTGGCACAGATGTGGGGGCTCTTAAATCCTTAACAACCCAGAGGAATGGTTCTATTTGTCATTAATCAACACAAAGCATCCTAATTAAAAGAAAATACCTCAAATATTCACCACCTCAGCCTTTGAGCCCCTGCCCCCTGGTACAAGGGTGGAAAATCCAACTTCACTCTGGTGACACAACCCAGGGGTGCTGCCCGCACAAACACTGGGTCAGGACTAAATAAAATGTAAAATGTAAAATATAAAATGTAAAATATAAAATGTAAAATGTAAAATATAAAATATGTAAAATGTAAAATGTAAAATGTAAAATATATAAAATGTAAAATACAAAATATATAAAATGTAAAATACAAAATATATAATATAAAATGTAATATATAAAATATAAAATACTAAATAGAAAATAGAAAATAGAATCACCCCATGTATTGATTATAAACCACATTTAAATCCTACTGTGTTCAGAGATGTACCTGGAGCTTCCCCCATCCCGTGTGAGCTTGGATATTGATATTTAAATACTGGGAATAGCTCAGTGTGCCCTGGAACAGATCTGTGCCCTTGTATTTGGATTTTGTTGCCTCCTTGCACGCGGACAGAGGATCCCACTGCACCTCCGGCATTCCCAGCGGGAAAAGGCTGCAGCAAATGCAGGGATGGGGGGCTGGGGGCTCTGCAGCTGCTCGGACACTGAAACCCCGTCTTGTTCCAGGCCCCAGAGAGAAAAGCTCCTCCCATCCCCGTGCCCAAGGGCAGACCTCCACCTCCGCCCCAGGTAACCTGGCTTCAGTGGGAATGGAATTCCCATTCCTCTGGGGATGGAATTCCTTGCACCTGCTGGGATTTAACTCCTCCTTCTCCACGCAGGCTTTGAAGCCCCCAATGAACCCCCAAGTCTGAGGCTGCTCCAGCTGAGCTGGGTGAGGCTCCTGCAGTTTCCAGGGATGATTTATCCCTCGATTCTTCCACTTCTGGCAAAGGCGCCCAAGCCCATCTCCCTCTTCTCCCTAAGAACTGGCTGAGAGCTGCTTGGAAAGAAAACGTTGGGACTTCCAGGAGCGAGGAGCTCCGGTGGTGCCACGGAGCTGCTGTGCAGGGCAGGCAGAGCAGAATCACCGCCTGCACCGAGGTGTAAACCAGGAGTAAGTTACAAAGGCTGCTGAACAACCCCAACTGCCGGGCCAGTGCTGCGGGATGAGGCCGCTCCTCCTCTGCTCCTCTGGGACCAGAGCTGAGGGGAGCAGGGAAAGTGTGGCTGCTGCAGGTTTGGGAATTGTAAACTTTGGTTTGGGCTCCATTTCTGGATCTTTTCCAGCCCTCTCTGCCCTCAGCAACACGAAGATTTCTCCTTCATGTTCAAGTCCTGGAGAAAAACAAACCCTTCCTGCCCTGGGGAGAGAAGTTGTGTCCTCAGGGCCTGAGCTGGACGTGGAATAAGTAACAAGACAAACTGGTAATGGTTCTGGGAAGATCCTTTGGACTGGATTCTCTCAGAATCCTTAAATTCCCTGTTGAGGATGCCATTCCCTGCAGAACATGGATATGATGGGATTTCAGCCCTCAGCTTGAGGAGTGCGGCTGTGTTGGGTGAGGATGGATGTTACTGGAAGAGCAGAGCTTCCTCCCTCTTTGGATAATTGCTGCTTCATTTGAGCCAGGAACAGATTGGAATCTCCACCTGGGTTCGACAGGGGTGTAAAAATCTGGAAGTTGTTTTTTTATGAGCTGTAATTAATGTATTTACAGAGATTTCTGTATTAAAGTTCTGTCTGAACAGGAAGGAAATGTTGTGTTTTTCAAAACCCATCACCGGCACATGAAACAGGAGAATCAGAGTGCAGTGGGATCATTTCTGTCATTGCCAGAGCCCTGGAACTCCCAGCTTGCAGCAAAAAGATCATCGCCAGGCGCTGCCAGGCCTGCCAAGTCAGCCAGGAAAGCTGAATTCCATTCATATGAGGGTGGACAGGATATTCCATCACAGCTTTTCTGCCGCCTTCAAATCTATTTCTTCCCGATTTCCCAAGTTTGGGAGCACTCCAGAATTTTCCAAGGATAGCCAGATTCGAAGCAAATCCAGAGAACTGCTGTTTCTTCATTACCTTTGGCTCAGCTCCAAACCTGGGAGCCTGGGCTGCCTTTTCCTGCAGAAAACCGGGTCCTGACCTGTCCATACCTGAATTCTCCCAGTTCCCAGCCCCGAGCAGGGGGCGAACCCTGGACTGAGACCACAAATCCTCCCTCACAGTGACCAGGAGTAGAAACTTTGAAAAAATATTATATTTTCTCTGTAATTTCTCTATAATTTTATATCTCATTTATTCCCACCCAGAGCAGGTTGTGATTTCCAGCCCCTCCTGCCGTGGGACACCCGTGGTTACTCCGTGTGTAGCTACACCGAGTTGTGTTGTACAAACGTGACATCTGCTGCTCAAAAGCCTCCACTGCAGGATGAAAAGATCCCAAAATTACCTGGAATTTGCTGTGCACGACCCATGGGCTGGACCTTTCCCTGCTCCCAGTCCCCAAATAAGCAATTTACTGCTGGTTTTTCTGGGATGAGTGAATATTCTGCTCCTCCTTCTCCCCACGGTCCACGGGAAAGCAAAAATGTCTTTCTTCCTGTTTCCTTTTCAGCCTCGGAATTCACGGAATCACAGAATCATGGAATGGTTTGGGTTGGAAGGGACCTGAGGGATCATCCAGTTCCAACCCCAGCACCTCCCACTATCCCAGGGTGCTCCGAGCCCCGTCCAGCCTGGCCTTGGGCACTTCCAGGGATGGGAAATCCACAACTTCTCTGGGATAACCCGTTCCAATTTTCCACCCTCTTCCGTCCCACTTTCCCTCCATCTGCACCTGAGGATGGTGCCACCAGCACCTTTTCTCTTTGCACCCCAAACCCAGTCTTCTCCGTGAAGGTTTTCAGGGAGCTCTGGGAATTCAGACCATCCCAACGGACCGAATTCCTCCAGAATTCCTCTGCCACCCTCGGAATTGTCCCCTTGGCTGTGCAAACTCCGTGCTGGCCGTTAGAGGGCAATGGGATCCGGGGAAGGAGCGAACCCTGCTCGCGGTGGGATCAGTTCTGCTCTGCCAGCACCTCCCGACCTTGGCTGTGCGCGCAGGGGACGGGCACGGGGACAGCGCTGGGTCTGCAGACACGGAGGCACCAGGCCAGGAACAGCAGCCCGATCCCAGCCCTCCGAACGTGCCTGCACACCCAGGCCGGGCTCGGAGCTCCTCGCAGCAAGAGCCAGTTCTAACTGGGCCAGGTTTAACCTGCCAGGAACCAAAGCGCTGTCCTGGCAGCTTTTATCCAGGGGAGTGATTAATGTCACTGGAAGCTGGAATTAAGGATTTCGCCTCCCTGTGCCAGCAGATCTTCCGTAGCCTTGCAGCAATGCATAAAGGATCACCCTCTGCACAAAGGAAGGGACAAAAGGCTGCAGGATGAGCCCACTGGTGTGAAAAGTAGGGAAAATCCACAGAGAAGGTTTCCCAGCTGATGGTCCCTGAGCTCAGCCCTTACTGGTTGTCTGCCCCAAACTGGGCTTAATGGTCCAGTGCTGCCAATAAATGGTTCTTACCATGCCAGCCTTGGCCAGTGGCTGCGAATATCAGTAATAATAACACCAGTAATAATCCTATCAGTAATAACCCTATCAGTAATAATCCTATCAGTAATCAGAGAATCATGGAATATCCTGGGTTGGAAAGGACTCACCAGGATCATCAACCAACTCCTGGCCCTGCACTGACACCCCGAGAATCCCACCCTGTGCTGGAATGTGAACCTCAGCCACTTCAATTACTTTCATACTGGCTGAGAAGTGCCATTAATCATCAGTTTAATGGTAATTTTCCAAGCATGGCAGTGCTGGATGCTTCTAATCCTCCTCTGGGGCTGAGCAAACAGGAGGCCCCAGCGCCGTCCTGGTCCCTGCATCCCTCCAAAGCCACCTCCAGGAGAGTGGCAGAGATTAACAGGCTGCTCCTGACACGAGATCCATAAATAATTCCACAAAAAGCGTGGCCCCGGCCTTTAGAAGGTCTCAGGGCAAAACAGGAGAGGCTGAAATATTGATGGATGTGTCTGCAGGAGCCATTAGGGAAGGGAAAGTGCTTTCCGTGGGATTGGGCTGAGCCGCGGCACCAGGAGGAGGGAGGGCCCCGGGTCACATCCTGACTAAACAGATCTGAGTGTTCAGCCCCAGGTAACAGGAGAAGGGATAAAACCACACAGTTCCAGCAGGAATCTGGCAATGGAGGCAGGAAAATGCTCCTCCAGCAGGGAAAAAATGCTGGGAAAGCCTGGAGGAGTATTCCAGCGGGAACAGGTGAGGACAGAGCTCAGGTGCGTGTGCTCGGGGCTGCAGCCACACCAAACGTCCCTCCCGGCTGTTCTCACGTGGGCACGGGGCTGAGCTGCGCCTCAGCCGGGATCTGTCCTCGCCTGGCCTCGAGTGCACTGCAGTAATGGGTTTTCCATGTTCCATTCTACAGACACATCCCAGGATCCCAGCGGTGGGAAGGGCTCAGTAAAGAGCTGATGAGAATTCCTGAACGTGGTCCCGAATTAGGTCACCCCAAAAGTCCCTCCTGCCCAGCCCTGTGATGGGGTTTCAGAGCATGAGATGGGTTAACAGAGAATTAAAAAACCTGTGGTGGAGTCTCCCAGTCAGGTGCTAGGATGGGACTGGATTCCCTCTAGGACACAATTCCCTCCAGGGCACAATTCCCTTCCTCCAGGACACAATTCACCCCCTTCAGGACAGGATTCACTCCTACAAGGACACGATTCCCTTCAGGACAGGACTCCCTCCCTCCAAGACATGACTCCCTCCCTTCAGGACACCCCCCCTCCCCAAACACGCCTGGGAACAGCAGGAAGCCCCCCCTTCCCAGGGGACATTGCTCATGGAGCCACACCCCAGGGCCGCAGTCCCCTTTCCACGGGGGGCTGGTGCCACGGGAGGCACCAATTCCCACGTCCCAGTGCTCCCATCCCTCGGCAGCCGCGAGCAAGGCCTGGCTTTGCATGGGAATTGAGCATTTCCCACCCCCGGTGCGTTCAGCTCGCTCACCTGGGAGCTGGCAGCTCCATCCCAGCCTCAGCTCCCTGGGATCCAGCTTGGAGTGTTCCCAGTAAGGATTCGGGTTCCTCTCTCCCCCCTGACTCATGGCCCAAATCCCAGAGCCGTCACGGGGCTGCTCTGGCTGCGGAGGGGATGCTCAGCCCCTTGTTTGGGCTGATTTATTCCACCCCACTGCTGGGGGACCTTTCTGGGTCCCCGCTCCCTCTCTGGGCAGTGACGGAGTCTCTGGGGCGGGATGTGGGTTATGGGCTGGGGAGATTTGGCCAAACCCGGATTTGATGATCCTGGGGGTGTTTTCCAGCCTCAGTAATTCAGTGATTCCATGGAATGGGCCCGTGGTGGTGGATTTTAGGCTCTACCAGCAAGAAGGAATTGCAGGAACAACACCAAAGCACATTTATCAACCCCTCCGACGTGCACATCTCTCACCCAGTAACCGGTGCTTTACTGGGACTGATCTCTGACAATCCCTGAACTGATCCCTGCAAAGGAAAACCCAGAACCTGCAGAGCTCTGAGGACTCTGCAGAGCCCAGCCCCAAAAATGGGGGGGAAAGAGAGAATTATAAAATCATTGAGGCTGGGAAAGCCCTCAAAGCCCATCGAGCCCAACCATCCCCAGCAGTGCCAGCCCACCCGTGGGTCCCCAAGTGCCACATCCACAGGGCTCTGAAATCCCTCTGGGAACGGCGACTCCACCTGGGGCTGGACTCATGCCTTTTCCTGGTCTTAAAATGAAGAGAGCTGAACACAGTTAAGAGGGAAAAGGGTTTTACCTCGGTGTTTATTGAAGGAGCCTCAGGGGCGCCGAAATGCACATTGAAATGCACCCCGAAATGCCCCCTGAAGGAATGGCCCCCCACGATGTGATGTGTGTGCAATTAGAGGCCTTGCTAATTAGCACATCTATCAAAGATTGCCCAGGGAGGGACTCCAGCGAGACCCCTCAGCGAGGAACCTTCCCCTGGCTGGGCCTGGCTTTGTTTACAGAATGTGTTCTGGAGAGACCCTCGGGGTCTGGGGTTCCCAGGGTGTTCGGGCTCTTGGCTTAACGGGATATTGGGTGTGAGGGAAGGGATCAAACTTAAAGAGTTATAACTGTGTGGGCTAAAAGCACTGAGAATGCATAAAAGCTGTGTAAGAGAGTGTATAAAAGGGGTATAAAAGAAAAAGCAAAAACTCATCATGGCATCAGGACAAACCTTCCCATGATGAATTTGCCCCTAAAAACCAGCACAAGTGGCACAACTTGAGGCCGATTTCTCTGGTGCTGCTGCCCGTGAGAAGAGGAGCCTCGGTGGGACCCCGGGCCCAGCCTGGGATTGCGGCACTGGCTGTGAATTTTTCATGCTGGAATCAGCTGTGTGCTGCAGGCACGCAGCCGGATGGAAAGGAATCCTGAAATATTCATCACCCACTGCAGAGCACAGGCAGCAAGAGAGCTGCAAATGAGGACAGGGAACCTCAGGCAGCCCCGTGGAGTTCCTCCCCCTATTTTTGCCAAAATACAGCGGGCTACAACGAAGGAAAACCACTGGATTTGGGGTGTCCAGAGGTTGGATTTAGGACACATCAGGAGCCTGGGTGAGCTGAACCCTCATCCAGGAGCTTCTGAGGCACAATTTGTCCTGGATTAACAGCCCTGTGCCAAAAGTAGTTCTGTTCCTAAATTCCATCCCCGTGGGTCTGGGCAGCACAGAGCCCCCGGGGAATGGGAAGGGAGGGGGCTTTAATGGCAAATTTATCAATAAATCTCAGCAGCCATCCAGACACCACAAAGCAGCAGCCAGACTTCCGTCTCTCGCTGATAAAACCTGACCCCAAACCCTTTAAATTTAACCTGAGTGGGGGCAGAAAGGAGCAGAGCTCAAATTGCCACCAACGCTGCGGGTTTGGTTTCCCTGGAATGATCCCATTTCCCACCTATTCCTTATGCATGTCCCCATTTCCTCGCCTTAAAAGCCGCCCTGACTCGGGTTTGGAGTCGTTTCCTTAATCATTGCCATCGTTAAAGACGCTGCAACCGGAGGAGTGGGGCCTCCTCATCACTTATTTAAAACGTGCCTGGCAGCACAGACGTTTGTGAAAGACATTCCGAATGATGCCCAAGTGGAAAAGAGGGGGGAGGGGGGAAAAAAAAGGCAAGAATTCCATAAATCCATCTCCTGCCCATCTGCAGAGCCCCCCACGGCACGGAGGAGGAGCAGGGAAGCCTCAGTATCGGTTTAAAAAATTCACGGGCCTCTCTCCACCCAAAATAAACTCGGTGGGAAGCGCTGCTCCGGTGAGGGAAGGTGGGAATTTCTGGCCGCTGCTGAGTTCCTGCCTCGGGAAGGCAGGATGGGATTTTTGGGTGTCTCTTAAATTGCATTTTTTGCTCGGGTGGGTTTGACAGATTGAGCGAACTATTCCCACAAATCGCACCTCTGCAGGTGCGGTGGGGAGCGGGAGGCTCCGGGAAGGGGAGCGGGAGGCTCCGGGAAGGGGAGCGGGATGAGGCTCCAGGACAGCGGCAGGTTGGGAGCCCCCTGGCTCCCCAGAGGAGGTGGGAGCTGCTGCCTCTCCCGGGAGCCGCTGGGCTCGGGGAAGGAGCAATCCCGGCCGGCAGAGCCGGCGCTGCTCCTCTCCCGGAGCTGCGGCTGCACCTCCCGCCCCCAGGCAGGCTCCAAACCCACTCCGCCTTGGAGCTGCTCCCGTCCGAGGCTGCCCGGACCCACATTCCCGTCGGGAAAGGCTGGAGCCCCTCTGGAGCCGGGCTGGAGAGCTGGGGGGGCTCACCTGGAGCAGGGAAGGCTCCAGGGAGAGCTCAGAGCCCCTTGCAGGGCCTAAAGGGGCTCCAGGAGAGCTGGAGAGGGACTGGGGACAAGGGATGGAGGGACAGGACACGGGGAATGGCTTCCACTGCCAGAGGGCAGGGATGGATGGGATATTGGGAAGGAATTGCGCTGTCTCTGCTCGGGGAATAAAGCCACGGACTAACAGGTTTCTCTCGGAAATCCCGGGTGTTGCTGTGCTCTGGAGAGCGCTGCACATCTCCGGGGCTTGTAAAGGATTGGGAAGATCCCGAGGTGCTTTGTGCGCCGCCAGGGATTGGATTCCCGGCTGTGGGGCTGTGCAGAGCCTGGGGCAGAGCTGTGGGGTTTATGGGATGCTTTGGGGCAGGGAGAGGAGGCCGCTGCAGGAGGAGCCTGTGCCACACGCGGCTGTGACTGCCACAAACGCGGGGAGTGCCCAGCCCAGGAAAGCTTCGGGACGAGAGGGAAAATCCCTGTCCAGCATCCCCATTTCCCCAGAATCAGGGAAGGAACAGTGGGGAAAACACCAGGATTTTGTTGCACACCAAACCTTCAGCGGGCAGCAGGAATATCTGCGGCGTCCACTTGTTCCTCCCCCTGCCATATCCACCCCAGCCCCTCCCTGCCGGAGTCAGTAATTCCCAGGATTTATGTGCCCTTCACCATCCCTGTTTGTCCCCCAACCCAGGCCTGTTTTCTATTTTTTACTGGAACACTGAAATTCCATTTTCTGCCCGAGCTTGTGTGGAGCTGCCTGGCGGCCAATAAATCCAATCCCACTTAGCGGGATGGGCAGGACACCAAACCCCAGAGCTTTTATTTTCATTAAGCATCGTTAGCAGTGGCAGGTCTTTTATCAAATCTGCCTCTGATACTCACTTTATTAAAAAGTCCATCAGGCCCAGACTGCTTAATGCAATCTGCAAGGACAGATGGGGAATTTGTATCAAACCCCTGAGCAGGTAGGGACAGAACCTCCTGAAAAATAAATATATTCCAACCGTTCCTGAGCAAGGCACTTGAAAGGACACGAAGAGGAATGAATAATTCAAAGTGTGTGGGGATTATTTTGTGAACTGTAAGAAATGTCCTATTTTAGCTGAAAAACAAAATACTAAAGTCTTACAAACCCTAAATCAAAGGAGTTTTGATGAATCGGAATTTTTATGATGGTGTTTAATCATTTAGGCGTTTTTGAATACCTGACCACAGCGAGGAGGGTTTGATTTGGGAAAGCACCACCCACCAGCAGGCACATCCCAGGGACTGCTCAGGGAGTTAGAGAAATACGGGAACTAAAAGGGTTTGTTTACTTTGAGCTAAACTCATGTTTGGAGGGTTTAAAGTGAGGGCAGGAAAGGCCCAGTCCCAGGAGGTGCTGCTGGTCTGGGGGGTTTGGGCTCACTGGGAGCCCCCCCTGAACCTCCCCGCTCATTTCCCCCATCCCTTTGTGCTTCCAGGAGCCAAACCCTGACCCCTTCACCTCCACCCCGCGCCGGGGGGGGGACAGGCAGGGGGGGTCGGGGAGGTGACCCTGCACCCCCTGAGAGGGGACAGGAGGGGTCAGGGGGGTGACCCAGCACCCCCAGCTCCTCAGGAGCTCCCAGCTTGGAGATGATGGGACAAACCCAGAGCTTTATTGGGGTTTTTTTGGGGTGCAGCTTTAAATTCTGCACCTTCAGCTCCACCTGCAGAGCTTGGGGAGCTTCGGGGCCGTGTCTGAGCAGCGCCTGAGGGAACCCTGGCTGGGGGAGGAGAGGGAGCAGCAGCCTGGGGACAGCAGGGGACAGCCTGGGGACAGCCTGGGGATATCCTGGGGACAGCCTGGGGACAGCCTGGAATTTGGGACTGTGTGTGAACTTGGGATTGGACATGAATTTGGGATTGTTCATAAATTTGGGATTGTGTGTGAATTTGGGACTATCCATGAATTTGGGACTGTGTGTGAATTTGGGATTGCACATGGATTTGGGATTGCACATGGATTTGGGATTGTGCATGGATTTGGGATTGCACATGGATTTGGGACTGTGCACGAGTCGGGGCAGGAGCAGGGCAGGTGCTCGCTGCTCCCGGGGTTTGATCCAGGTAATTCCCAACAACCTCTGAGAAAAGCCCTTTGCCTGGCCAGGCAGCGGCGCCGGGCTGGGCTTTGCCGGGTGTTGTGTTCCCCTGCAGGCCCAGGACAGGAGGATTTTTCCGTAAGCTCAGCTTTTCTGGGAATCGCTGACCTGCAGCAGGGCCGTGTGTGACCTTCCAGCCATGCCTTAAACAACGCCCGAGCTGCTGCTGCTGTCAGGAAAGGGGGGGATTTTCTGTGCCATCAGCTCTTGGACAGGATTCATGTCTGGAAAAGTTTCTGGAGCTGCTCTAAAAATGCCCCAAATCCACCCAAAACCTGCAGTGAGTCTATGACTGGAGTCAGGAAAGGAAAGGAGCCGCAGCACGAGCATTGTTTTCTAGTCAGTGGCCGCAGGGAGCTGCAGGGACGGGTTTATTTGGGGTGGTATCAGGGAGATGTCGGAGCTGATCCTGTCTGCAGGCACCGGTAAATGTCGTGAGCTCAGTAACGATGAATTTAAATTAAAACACACAACCTTTGATCTGCAGCGAGGGAGCCTGCAGAGGGAAATCCTGGGGAACTCGAGCTGTGAGCTTCACCATCTGGCCCAGGCAGGGAATTCTCCTCCCGGCAGGGAGCCAGCCCTGGGTGCTCCCACACAGCTCAGAGGGACCCTCCTGGTGACCTCTCCTTGTCAGGATGGGCTCAGCTCGTGGAGATCAATCCTGGCTTAAGAGCTCTGCTGGTGACTGAGGGACGCCCAAGGCTGAGCCCGGCTTTATCTGCTGCTCCCTGCCCGTTCCAGCCGTCATCCAGACTGGGAATGGTCCCCAGGAACAGCCTGTGCAGGACTGCATCCTCCCAGTGCCAAACCAGCAGCAGC
The DNA here is from genome assembly GCA_013400235.1 of Oriolus oriolus. Lineage (NCBI taxonomy): Eukaryota > Metazoa > Chordata > Aves > Passeriformes > Corvidae > Oriolus > Oriolus oriolus. The sequence continues at coordinate 6,149 of VXBT01000855.1, read as the reverse complement.
TCCATCACTCCCAGATGCCTCTGACCCCCCAAAATCCCGTTGTTTAAATTATTTACTGGATTATTCCAATCCAGGTCTGCCAGGCTGTGCAGGGCTGGATCTTCCCAGCACCAAACCAGCAGCAGCTCCACCATTCCCGATTTTCTCCCACCCCAAAAAATCCCATTGTTTAAGTTATTGATGGAATTATTCCAACCCAGGGCTGCACACACCAACTTAATTTCAGTAACAGGTCTCATTTAAGCCCAGGACCGATCTCCCAGCTTGCCTAAGCTCAGTTTCATCAAGTCCCTTCCACGTTCTTGCCTATTGTTGTGTGAGAACAACGGGAATGAGCAGCTGAACGCTCCTGGGACTGGGGGGCTGCTCCAGCGCAAAGGCACCTGGAAGCCGAGGTTCCCCAGGCAGCTCGCACCTCCCCTGGCAGTGCTGGTTCAGCTCGGGCAGGAGGAACCCTCCAGGCTCCGCAGGAAGGGAAGGGCTCTGAGCAGATGGGGGGGAAATATTGGGTGTGTCAGCCCTGAGCGAGCCGCTGTCCTCGAAGGAGCCTGGGGCCAGAAATGCTGCGAAGATCAGGACACTCTGAGGGAAGTGCTCAGTCTGGTCCTTCAGCACCGCTGCAGAGCTGGGCACGGGGTAGTGAGGGATCACTCCACTGCAAGGAGTGGTTCAGCTTCCTGAGGTGTTCTCAGCCCCAGCCTGGGCAGGCACAGGCCAGGAAACGGGAATGTTTCATCCCCTCGTGGGATTTCAGTCCGTGCTGTGTCTGGCGCCCTGCTCCACCCACATCCCTGCCACCCACCGGTGTCACCGGCACTGTCCGACGCTGGGAGTCACCACCTGGAGCGAATTATCCAGGCTGGGACGTTCCCGTGGCGATGGTGGTGCTTTGACTCCAGGTGTCGCAGAATCCTGGGATCCTTGGGCTGGGAGAGACCTTAAACCCCACCCAGAGCCACCCCTGCCCTGGGCAGGGACCCCTCCCGCTGTCCCAGGGTGCTCCAGCCTGGCCTTGGGCACTCCCAGGGATCCAGGGGCAGCCACAGCTGCTCTGGGAATTCCATCCCAGCCCCTCCCCACCCTCACACCGAGGAATTCCTTCCCAATATCCCATCTACCCCTCCCCTCTTTCCTTTTAAAGCCATTCCCTGTGTCCTGTCCCTCCACTCCTTGCCAATATTCCCTCTCCATCTTTCCTGTCGGCTCCTTCAGGCCCTGGAAGGCACAGTTGCCTCTCCCACATTAAACAAAGCTCATTATTGACAATAAATGCTCGTCCCACAGCAGCTGCCGACCTCCACAGGATCCTGTGGCAAATCTCAGTGGGAGGAGAATTGATGCCTGAGAAATCCCCCACCCCAAGGGTTTGACAGCCCTGCAGCAGTAGTAGAGACCGGCTGGAGTTAATTCCCAGTGCTCTGGGAAAGAGGGAGGATAATTCCTCCTATCCCACGAGTCCATCTGTGACAAACAGACCGAGTGCTGCCCCGTAAATCTGCCCAGGAGGGTTCACCTGCAGTGAGAGGGGCCCTGCCCCACCTGGGGCTGCTTGGACACCTTTCCCTGGTCTTAAAATGAAGAGAGCTGAACACGGTTAAGAGGGAAAAAGGGTTTTACCTCGGTGTTTATTGAAGGAGCCTCAGGGGCACCGAAATGCACATCGAAATGCACCTCGAAATGCCCCCTGAAGGAATGGCCCCCCACGATGGGATGTGGGTGCAATTAGAGGCCTTGCTAATTAGCACATCTATCAAAGATTGCCCAGGGAGGGACTCCAGCGAGACCCCTCAGCGAGGAACCTTCCCCTGGCTGGGCCTGGCTTTGTTTACAGAATGTGTTCTGGAGAGGCCCTCGGGGTCTGGGGTTCCCAGGGTGTTCGGGCTCTTGGCTTAACGGGATATTGGGTGTGAGGGAAGGGATCAAACTTAAAGAATTATAACTGTGTGGGCTAAAAGCACTGAGAATGCATAAAAGCTGTGTAAGAGAGTGTATAAAAGGGGTATAAAGGAAAAAGGAAAAATCATCATGGCATCACTCTGTGTGTCCGATAAAACATTCCCAGCTTAAATCCCACCCCTCCAATCTCTCCATTAACGTCTCAAAGCAGCCTGGCTGCTGGGAGCCCTGGCACAGCAGCTGCCTCAGCTCCAAGGATTCATCTCCGTGGATTTTATCGCGTCTGGTGTCAGAGCTGGGGGTGTTGGTGCTGCTCAGAGCAGGTTCACCCTCCCCGCCTTTTTAAACACAGCTCACCTTTATAATAGGATTATTTTCACAAGAAAGAGTGATTTAATGTATCCAAACAGGATAAAAAAATCTTCTTGTGATATAATTCAGGATTTCAGGTGAAATCTTTGATTATTCCATGAGGTTATTATTATTATCACTCTCACTATTATTATTATTATTATTATTACTACTATCCCTATTATAACTTAAGAAACAAAAATTAGGTTCAAATAACCGAGCAATTCTTTAAGATAAATTTCTTTTCAAGACACCCAGGCAGAGACTCAGGATTTCAAGGCAATCTTGTCCTTCCACAGGGAATAGAAAACCCCTTCCAAAGTGACCTCCAGGCATGCTCCTCTTCTGATGACCTCGGGATCGGCTTTATTTTCAGAAAGGCTGACTCTGCAGAGAGCTCTGCTGGAACATTCCCAGAGGGAATTGGAGATTACACTGGAACAGCTGAAGTGTCCTGCTGCCAAGACAAGCAATTAAGAAAAACCAACAGGAAAGGAAAAAAAAAAAAGGGGGAAAAGCATCATCCAAAAACTCCATGTCAAGGTTAGAAATAACGGCTGGATTAAACGGAGCCACACTCCAGTTACCTCCTTGGGAAATTTATGGCACTTGATTCCGGGGGAGATGGATGAAAAACCAGCCAGGCAAACCCAGCAGGGATGCTCTGCCCTAAGATTTGCTTTGTTTTCCACATTGATCAGAGGCAATGGGAGCGTTCCCCACCATTCCCGTTACCCAGAGCCGCTGAACTGGCAGCGACTGCGCTGCAAAGCTCACCCAGCCCAGGCACAGCGATAGAGCCACACGAGCCTTGGCCGGATGGAGAGGGAACCTGTGGGATGGGAACGGGCTGGAACTGCTTCCCATGGCCTGGAACTGCTTCCCCCAGCCCAGAGCTGCCTCCTGGGCTCGCGTGTGAGGTGTGGTCCCGATTTCCCCCAAAATGGGTGCCCGTGTCCAGGTGGGAATGCAGCCCCGGGCATGGGGAGGGCAGGAATTCAGGGAATGGATGAGCCCTGATGGAGAATTCCACGTGTGTCCATAGCATCCATATGTGTGAGCGGGGATCAGCCCATTCCCGAGTTTCAGGCACTTCTCCCTGGCTGGAAAATGAGAAATATCCTGTGATAAGCGTCCCATCCTATCGCTCTCTGATGGAGGAGACAAAGGTTCATAAACCCAAACCACTGGTTGCAAATATTATCCCAGTTCCCTAAAACTGCCTGAAAAGGTTGGGTTTCATCTGGGGATAGGAGCTCAGTGACCTTTAAGGTCCCTTCCATCCCACACCAGCCGGGGTTCCGTGATCCCACTCCCAGCTGGATTTCCCTGGCTCAGCACTTCTCTCTCTCGGCCACGCCCTGCCCTTGAGCACAGCCCGAGGGTTTTCAGGTTTAAACTGAAGTTTCTCGAGTCAGAGCAGAGTCTCAGC
>VXBT01000853.1:80053-138755 GCA_013400235.1 Oriolus oriolus | reverse complement strand
GCCTCCCCCTCCCCCGTGGCCGCCCCCACGGAACGAGCGGTGCGGGATTGCCGCGGGCGGGAAGAGCGGCTCCGGGGCGGGCGCTCCCCTGCTCCGACTGGGGCCCGCCGGGACCCGGTCCTTCTCTGGCCGCTCAGTCGACACCTGCTGGGTGAGACCTGATGCTCTCCCTCCTTTCCCCCACTTTCTCTGTGGCTTGCACTCTCCAATGGAAAAACCTCTGGGTTTAAAAAGCCAGTGAAAACTGTTTATTCTTTATTTTCAGAGCACAGGATATTCTGAGTTGGAAAGACCCACGAGGATCATCGGGTCAAATGATGGTAAGTTATTGGCCTATTTAGGGCTTGAACTCAGAATCCTGAGCTTCTCAGTACCCTGCTGCAAGCACCTGAGCCAATCTCAGGGTCATGAGGAAGGTCCTGCCTGGGATGGGAATTCCTACGCCAGTACAGCTCCTCCTTTTATGCTAATGCTGCTTTACACACCAGCCCCTGGAATGGCTCTAGGGCAGAACTGGCTGGCACCTGACACGACAGCACAAAACTCTTCCCATAACCCTGATTTCCTGCCTTCTCCAGGATTTACCCAGCAGCTGTAAAGGTGCTCATGCCATGTCCCTTTCCAGGGAGAAATGAACAAGACAAGTCCTGAGGGTTCACCTGGTCCATGGCAAAAGTTCTTCTGGAGAGTGTCAGGGCTGGTCCTGCCTGCAGAGGGGCGTTTCCTGCAGGTGAGCGTTCACAGCCCAAAATCACAGTGGGTGCTGCCAAGGCCAGGGCCGCTTTTCTGGCCCAGAGCTGCACGGAGCCCTCGGTGACTTCCACTCACTGCCAGGAATGTTCCCTGGTGTTCCCTCCATGTGTCTCAGCTGGCTGGGAACCCCAGGAAGGGAACCAGCATCTCTTGTCCTTTGTATCCGCAGGGAAGGAGCTGTGCCTGCAGTGTCCTGCCCATGGCACACAGCATGCCAAACACACATCCTGAGGATGGGCACTGGGATGGACACGGATAAAAGGCTGCCCACGGCTCCTCGGCCAGGGGCTGCTCTGAACAGGCACCCGGAGATGCTTCCGGACAGAGTCCACTGACACCCCAAAATTACAGCAAGGAACAGCTGGCATTACCTGGGAATGCTGGCACAGGGTGTTTGTGGAGGGGCTCAGACAGCTATTCCTGGTGCTGACCTCCCAGAGCTCCCACTCACCTGCCAGGTATGTCCCAGCCACCCCCACTCCCTTCCCTTCCAGCCTGGGGACATCATCCATCAGCAGCCTTAAAGCCAAGGCAGTCTTCCCTCACAGAAATTAAACCCCAAGCAATGCCCTCAGAGATCCCTTAAAATAAAAAGTTAGAGTTGGATGAAGTTTTGTTTGGATTGAGTTTTTCAGGGAGCCAGCTGGAACTGCAGAACTAATGGAGAGCTTTCACAGGTGGGTCACACTGCAGGTGCCCTGAAGGCAGAGATGTGCATCCCTTTCCTCAGGGAGAAGAACTTCCAGAGGCCACTCCTGAGGCTCTGGAACGAAATCAGCTTCTGCAGGGAGAAACGTCCTCATCTGGGCACAGGGGCTGCCTCACCACAGGCCAGGAGTGTGTCCGGCCACCACCTTCTCCTGCTTTAAAGTATCAACTGGAGCCCGACCTCAGGGGGGTGAAATCAGCTGAATTCCTCTGTCAAGTGCCCCCCAGGGACATTGGTGGGGCTGGGGGATGAGGATTAAATTCTATGGAATATAAACCTGTCCTTGTCCTGATCCCACTGAGCTTCCTTGGAAGCTCTGCTGGTTCCTGACATGCCTGGTGTTAAATAGGCAGCTCTGCATGGGAATATCCACACTCCATGAGGCACTGTGAGGTTATTCCAGCAGGAATTCAGCAGGGAATTCTGGGCTATAGCTATAATTCATCTGAACTAGCAAAGCTGAACCCCAAATCTGGGCACCACACAGAGAACAATCTTTGTGCTGCCCTGTCAGCTAAAGCCCCTGGGCTGGGAAATTTCAGCAGAATTATCTAAATCCCAGCAACCAGCATCCCCCAAAGGGACAATCCAAGTCCCAGGGTGTGAGTGCTCGTGTCCTTCCACTGCTGCTGGTGGTACAAATTCCCCTCCGCACAGTTGGCACTGGCTGGGTGGGAGCTGAGAGCAGGAGGGGCGGAAGAGCGGATCGGCTGCCCAGGGAGCGCCGGGAGATGAGGCTACTGGGATCTCACCTGAATCAACTGAAAGCATTCTTTGCCTGGCAGAAGATGGGAGCCAAAGCAGATCCCTCCTGGCTGGGCTGGTGGGCAGCAGGCTGGAGCCACTCTGGGGGAAAACACCCTGTGCCTGCCAGGAGCCTTATTCTGTTTTTCCTACCAGCTCCTGAGCAGTGTCAGGGCCACGATGAGGGAGTTCCAAATCCAAATAAACCCCACAGCGTGAATAACCCCCACAGAGAAATGGATTGTTGTCATAAAAAGCTTAAAGATCTGTTAAACATGCAATGACAACACTGTAATGGGATTCCCAGGAACCTTCTTAATGCTCTTGGTAACATTTTTATGTATTTTTAGTCCCTCAATGGGCATCTTGTAGAATTTATCCTGAGATTTAGAGGGTGAGCAGGGTTGGCTTTGGATTGACCTTCATCTCTGGTCCTACTTCGTGCAAACACAACATGGGCCAAGGTGGGTGAACTCATTACCTCAGCTTTTCCCTCAGAAATAGCCCCTATTTATTTCCCTGTAGATGAACTCAGAGTTTGCCCAAAACTGTCCACTCTTCACCTCCATATGCCCTCAAAGTGTCCATTCTGTTCCCCACAGGTGCCCTGGTGACGCCAGGGAGGTCCCTTTGCCCACAGTGCCTTTCTCCTGCCCCTCTCCAGCCCGAGGCTGCTCCTCTGCTCGCTCTCTCTGCCCTTGTCCCACATGGCGAGGCACCAAAGGGGAAAGGTTCCAGAAAATATTTCTGCAATTAATAATTATTTCCAATTCCCCAGTGAGAAGAACAGGAACTCACAGCCATTAAGGCCTGACAGTCCCTTGCAGCGAGAGCTCAGCAGACATCCACAGAGGCAAGTCCAGCATCTGAAAGAAAGAAGAAGGAAAAGGTGATTTCTTCTGTTTCAAAGTTATTTCAAGTTCTGAAGCCCAAACCAACCTTTGCTCCTTATTTTGGCTGGGTGAATCACGTGCGGTGGGCACAGGTCATGTCATTCATGCTGATGGGAGTGATGCTTTCTGGGGGCAGAGCAGCTGATTTCCAAAGTTCAGTTCCTGCCCCATGCCTGATCTGCACCGGAGAAAACCTCTTCCATGAAGAGATTTTGCTCCATCTAGTCCCATTTTCCCAGTCTGTTCCATGTGGATTTTGCCAGGCTGGGGCAGCACAGACAGATGCAGCTCTCAGCTCCAAACACAGCCCTGGGCTCCTTTGCAAACTGCCTCTGCCATGAGGTTTTCTCCAGGAGAAATCAAGGAATGGCTCATGGCAGGGTGGAGATTAAGTTATCACAAAGGGAAGTAAAGGATAAATATTCCTGTAAGAGCCTTTGGGACCTTCTGGGCTGAACTGGGAAGGGGACATTCATTCCCTACAAGGCAAATGCACAACAACCTCCAACACAAAGCACAGACTGTCAGGTGGGGTCTGACAGCACCACTTTGACAAACTTCACTGTCGTTATTCTTTTCAGGGACTTTTCCAATCAAACTCTGAAGCTGACAAGTCCAAAAGCTCTGTCTGGCTGCTCAGGAACAAAAGGATGCTCCCAGGGATGAGGCACATTCCCAGCAAAGACTCCCAACACAGCACAGAGGCACCATTGGAGCTCATGTGGGGCTGGCAAGGGCTGCCAGGAGCACGCAGCCTCCCCGTGGGGTGGCAGTGGCAGCAGCAAACTCCCCCAGTCTGATGGCACAACAGAGAGACCAAGGCCAGCAATGCCCACGGGAGGTGCAGGTTTAATTCTACTCCCTGTGCTGCCCCATCCCAGCAGGAAATCTCCAGCGGGGATAGAAACTCTCAGGGTGCACAAAATGCAGCATTCATCACCCTGATCCTGCTTAAACTCAGCGTGTGGGGCCAAATCCCCACAGGTAAACACTGACCTGACCTGGATCAGTCTCAGACACAGCCCCAGTTCTCACCTCCAGGCTGCTCCCGGGGCTGCCGCCACATTCCTGACAAGGTGCCAAAGGCCCCCTTGGCCAGGGCTCTCTCTGTGTCTCGGGGGTTGGGCACTGCAGGGACCAGGGCAAGGACAGCCTGAAACCAGGGCAGATCCCTCTGGATTTGTGACGCTCTGGGGACAGCTGAGAACTCACTCCACACCATGGGCAGGACCAGGGGCCTTTGGGTTTGGCTGCTCAAACGCCAAAGCTTTTGGCATAGATGGGATGAGTTAAGCAGTTTTTCCTGTCCTAAAAGAGAGGAGAAAATGGAAATTAGGTCCACTGTGGAAGTCAAAGGCTCCTGGCTTTCACACTTCTGTTCCGATTGCTCACTGGAGGGTTTTATCCACAAAAAATGAGGTGACACCAAATAAAAGTGCCCTTTTCCAACATTTTATTCCCTACTATCTTCATACATAAAAAGGATGCCCATTTTTTCCTATTGCATTCTTTGCCTAATTTTAACAGAACCATTTTCACTCCAGGCCCCACTTGGGAGTTACTCAATCCTTTGCCATCGGACTTTGGACAAAGGAAGAGAAGGATCTGTTCCACACGGGTGTCATTCAACGGGGAACACCCCCTGTACCATCCCCAGCCTGTGCTGAGCACACTGCCTCGCCTTTCCCATTGTGGATTCTGGCTCCAATCCAGTCTGAGTTTTCCCCTATTTTCCATGTCTAGAGACAGGAAATTGTCCTGGTCAGGGTGTTAAGACCTTAAACTGTATATTGATCTGGGGGGCTGTGACTGGGATTCCAGCAGGGAATTCATTGTTTTACAAATGAAAACTATCCCAGGGAGCAGCACTGAAAAGCTGGGAGCTGCTGCTTCACCACACGGTGTCAGCAAAAGAGAGGAAACGCAAAATGTGTATCCAAAAACAAGGATAAAATGATTCCTCCTGCTTTTAGTGGGACATGGGCTAATTCTGCCCTGGAGTGGCAAAAACTTCTCCCTCAGACCCCCAGAGAGCCCTCGAAAGGCCAAAGTGCAGTAGGGAAGGAAGGAAAGGCACCTCTGCCTCACCTGCTGGGGACAGCACAAGTCCTGCTGCTCCCGAGGACTGGGAATGTGTCCGGAGCCAAAAGCACCTTCCCAGGCTGCAGGGGCTTTCCTAAAGCACCATTTCTGGGAAGCAAAGGGCTGTGGAAGAAATAATAGTAATAATGGCAATAATAGTAATAATAGGGAAGAGCAGCAAAGGGAGGAACAATAATTCCAGGAGGGAGCAGGAGGGATGCTGAGCTTTAAACGAGGTTTGAGTGAGGCATCATCTCCTGGGATTTCGAAAGCACAGCTCCAGGTCTGGATTACAGGAGCAGTGCAAGCTCCTACTGTCCAATCCCTGGATTTGCCTCCTGCCAGCACTCGGCACCGGGCATGTTTGGGTGCAAGTGCTCCAGTGCTGCTGCCTCGAGGGATTGGGGAAATGGGCATTAAACCCCTTCCCACAGGGCTGGCTCTGAGCTCTGGCTGGCGAAAGCATTTGGCACCCCTGGCATTTCCATGAAATCAGTTTCCATCATTTTGAAGATACACTGAATAAACCCAGGGGAGATAAACAGACCTTTCTCCATAAGGACAGCCCCAGGGAATACACAATTATTCCTATGCCTGGCCAAACAAAATCTGGTCCAAAGCCAGATTCTGGGGAGAGACTCCAGGCTCTCATCTCCCTCCCTGGCTGTCAAACATTTGCAGAGGCTTTGGAGTTCATACAAGCTTGTCCGGATTTGGATACTTCATTTAAATTCCATTCATATACTAAGGAACTGGAAGTGTCCTAAAGGCACCTCCACTCATACTTTAATTTTAAGCCCTGTACTACTGATGAATTTGGATGTTCTTTTGTTAGGAACACCCCTCCTCTGCTTCTTTAGGTGCCTCCAGGTGGGAGAGAAAATAAATGTGGACAAAATTTGGAATGCAGCTTCCAAGTCAAGTTCCCTGCTACGAAATGACTCCAGCTTTCTGTTACCTCGTGCTCTTCTAAACACAGCCTGGCCCTTCAGGGCTGCAGACTCTGAGCTACACAGCTTGTGAGCTGGCAAGTAACAGCAGCTGTGGTCTCATCCCAGCTGTACACAAAAACAGGGATTGGGGGCTGCATTTGGATACATGCAGGCAGGCTTGGGCTGCTTCAGAAAGCTTCAATCCCTGTTTCTCAGCAATTCCATCAGGGATAATGACCTTCTCACAACCTCTCTTAAGGCACATTAGAACCTGAGTAAAAAAATGGAATCAAACCCTTTGTTCCATTGGCCTCAGGCCCCAAATTCCAATGGGATAGACAAGTCCCTCTCTTTAGAAGGCAGCGTCTCCTACCTGGACCTGTGCCTTCCCCAGCCTTCAGTGGCCTCTGTCTCCATCCTCCCACATCTTCTCATCTTCCTCCTCGGCAATACTACATCCTCTATGTATTGTTATACTATCTCCTTTTATTTCTGTGATGGCCTGTGCCTAAGGGAAAAAACTTGTAAAAGTGAGATGATTTAAAGAAGACTGCTCTTTCTTCCTTTAAAGTTACTAAAAAGGGTATTGTGTGAGTAAAACTATTATTATTATTACTACCATTATTCACATATTAATTTTTGACTTAGGAATAGTAATATATCTTTATTCTATCCAGTTTATCTGATCAGTAATAGAACTGATCCTTCTCTTACCTACTATTCCCGTGATCTTTGTGGATACCAAACAGAATTACTGTGTTAGCCTGGGAAACCTTTGGAATATTGATGCTACCTTGGATAAAAAAATCACTGTCTCTGTAGAAATGACAGCACAACTTTTGAGACAACAGGAAGCCCACGAGTCACAAAATCTTTCATCTTTTTCTTAAAATAACTAAACTGCAATGATGAAGCACTAGAGCAGCTTTCAGCTCAGTTTCAGTGCTTAGTGACATCCCATGAGAGTTTTATTTCACTTCTCTGGGTTGCTGGGCAAGCAAAAAGCCTATTGTAGACATTTTGAATGATCAAAAAACTGCTCCTGCGCAGAGAAGCCCTGCCACCTGGGAAAAGGCATGGCAGAAGGAGAGAGTTTGTCTTAAATACCTACTAGGGCTGTAGGGAAATGACCAGGAGGCTGACTAAACCCTGGCATGAGCTAAAGCCAGCTGCAGAGGACATGGAAATCTGCAAAGGACATGGAAATCTGCTGAGCATGGCATGGAAAAATGCCACAGGTGAGAAGCTGACAAGAGGTACAGACAAAAACGAAAAAACAACTGGGCTTCCCAGGTAGGAACGTGCAAGTTACATGAAAAACAGATGAATTCCACAGATAGTTGAAGGAGAGTGCTGGGGATTTTCTGGAGAGCAGAGGCTAGCAGCATTTGTGTAACTGCACCAGTAGCACCACAAAAGACTGGGATTATCTAGGTAATGGTATCAGAAATGCCAGACCTGGGTATAGATGCAGCAAAACTGGGACCAAGAGAAAAAGCAAGAAAGAAGAGACTGGACAGGAGAAAGGGAAGTATGTCAGCAGGAAAAAAAGGGAAAGGAAATGGGAAAGGTGATAATAAGGTATGAAAATCATGTTGCCTTGGAGTGCTTGCTGGGAAGCATTCTGTTCCAACATCTCAGCCTAAATCAGGACAATCAAACCAAACCTGTTGTTCTGGCCATGGCACACAGCCTAAACCAACTCCCATGGTTTGGAGACACAGGAGGAAAGGAATACTTTCCCTGGCAACCAAGGGAGCACCCCATCAGATAGGTCAAGAACCTGAATATTGTGACAGCAACAGTGCCAGCCACTGCCTCATAAGAGCCTGCTGAGTGTTTTGGAGTCCTGACACCCCCAGTGAGCTAAACACTACTGTGGCAATTACTCCCTTATCACTGGATCCAACACAATACAGAAATCGGCTAAAATATGCTGCTGTTATCCAGTGCCTGAGTGACAAGATGAACAGAGGTCTTAGAAAGTTTATTACCCAAAATGAAACAAGAGCAAAAACACTGAGGACAGCAACGTGCACTCATGCAACAGATATAGAACTCAAAACGCCTTTCAGAACAACAGATGTTGGGTTTTGGTGCTTTAGAACCAGTACTTCTCAGCTTAGATTTGCAAGCATATACCCGTATTAAAAAAACCCTCAAACAAACAACAAAAACAAAACAAAACTGCACAACCAAGTCTTTGTGCCATATAGTAAATGTTTTATTATACATTTGATCTAGAGTTTGGAATTTCCTCACTGCAAGTAGAGGAGATTTATACCATCACTTGCTGCCAAGAGCATACCATTTATGTAAAGACCTTGATAACTTACACACTTGGAACCAGGATGAGGACTACTCCAGGTCCTTACAGCGTGATTTACAAAGCTGTTTAAAACTGCATTTGAGATAAACTTTAATCTGGATTAGTTCTGAGTAACATTTTGCCTCAATGGACAAAACACATGACTAATTCAATATGTTATATTCATCACAGAACTGAGTTTGGCTGTTGGCTCAATTTAGTGTTCTACCACCCACTTATACCTGACATATGGCTCTTGGCTGTATATAAATGCCAATTTTAGCCATTTCTGACTTGGATTTTAGTAAGAACATCATTTGCTTCTCACTCTCAGAAGCAGAAAACTGCCAGTGGCTGGCTGTGCATATTCATAGTTATTTCACATTTTCCTCTATATTTCTGAACATCCTGTTTTATGGAGCTTGTGTAAATACATGGGTGAGCATCTGCACCACAGGTTGGTGGAACTGTTAGTAACTAATAGGGGAAAATATCTTTCCATCTGAAAGTCTCTGTTGCCACACTTTGCTCAGAAAGGATCCCTTTCCATCACACAGATATTTTTGGCCTAAAGCCTCTTTTCAAACCACATGCAATGCAGCAATACAAGCAATAGAGATCTGTAATGCAGGCAAATAGGGGACCGAAACTTTTAACTGAAAGAGAGGGGCTTTATTTTTTTTAACTAGAGGAGAATACAAACCACTGAATATGCCCAGAACTTGCACTCATCCCACTATTTAAGGCTACCTAAGCAATGGCATGCATTGCTTAGGCTCTGGCATAGGAAATGTGGGAAAAACTGGAATAACATAGTTAAAACAAACTCCTGAATTAATGGAGGAATATAAGGAATAACTCATAAAAAGCTGTATCCTGAAAAAGTGTTTCTCTCTAAATTAATCCAAGAATGGTAGTTGTCTTCAGAGACTCTTTGTTTTTCTTTATTCTTTAAATGAATGCATTTATAAAAACACAGATCAATTTAACAAAGACAGCTTAATATTATTATTCCACATTTGATGAGATAAGACTGTTTTCTGACAGTGCTTAGTTGAAGTGGAATGGTCATTGTATTGGAAGCCTTCCAAACAGCCTTTGCCATTAGAAAAAACAACAAGTTTGTCACGTCCCCTTTCACTGCACTTCTTTTCCAAGCCAAAGAAAAACCACATAAACAGCCTAATGAGACACCCAGCAGGCTGAGCCCTTTCAGATGCTGCAGACTCAGCTACATCTACTTAAATGCAGTTTTTGAAACAGCACTGGACTGGAAAGCCACTAAGGTGCACCATCTTCACCGTGTTTGAGGAGTAGGAGTCATTCTGAATACTCTGCAAAACAGACATTTATGGACCAGCGTCAGGCATCAGAAACAATCTTCTCATATAGCAAGAAACCACCAGGATTTCTCCCAGTGTGTACTGCAGGGGTTTGAAACACCAACCTGGAAACACTGCATACGGAATTCTTGGCTTAAGTGAGTTGTGCTGTAGCCCCACTCAGCTTTTCTGCAAAGGCTTTGTGCAACAACTACTGCTGAAAAAAAACAACCAAAAACCAAGGACAAAACTATTTTCTCCAAACCCTCAGACATTTTTCTTAGATCCAGGAAATGCAAACAAACCCAGAGATTTTGAGATCCCTTCTGTATGTTGGAAACACTGCAGGTATTTGAAAATCCTCAGTTTAGTAATCAAGAAGTGCCCTTAGGCAAACTTCACAGAGCTTCAGTGCTATTTTTAAAAATCAGAGCACTCCTGAAACAGGAAACTGCTCTGTACTAGTTGCCAATACTAAATTATTAAGGAAACACAAAGTCCTAGAAATGTAATGAGAAGGATTATTGCAACATGAAGCCACCCTCACAAAACAGATTATATCTGGAAAAGAATTCAAGTCCCATTAGAAACCAATGGAAGCGAGTTTCAAAGTGATGGCAAAGTAATTTTCTTTAAAATTACTTAATTAATTTAAATGTATTAAACCATTAAATTAACAAAACACAGTTTTAAGTTACAGCACTTTTTTAAAAGAAACTTTGAAATCAAATCTCACTGGATTCAAACATGGTCTAAAGGCTAATTAGTTTTAATTGTCACATTAAAAACCAGACTTTTATCTTAATTTTTTTTTAATGTGTTAGGGCCCATCCTCCCATTCCATTTCTTTCATTATCACACCAAGACCGTGTCATTGAATGAAAAATTGGCCACTACACACTGACAGTTAAGGCCTCAATCTCACATAAAACCAGCATGGAGAAAACAGGACTCAGAACAACTCTGACAGCAGAACAAGAAGAGAGAATTAAATTCATGTGTATAAAAGTATCAGAAAATAACTGAATTCGGAGTTTATTCTGTCAAATATAACTAGTATCTTACCAGCCACTTATTTTTCTTAAAAAGTATTTCAGGTGGAACTATGTGAAAACAGATCATTCGAAGATTTAAGTTCACATACACAACCATTAAAGCAGCATGAGGGTCACCCATAGAAACAATATAAAAATAAGAGTTTAGCATAACCGTTTTTTCTACTTATGCACACTATAAACCAGTAGGAGACAGGGAACATTTAATAACTCTTTACAACTGCTCAATACAGGTTCTCCTATAAAGGTAGATTAAGTGATGCCAGCAGTGTCATTCCTGTCAGTGGCGCCATTAGTAACAGCACTGAAGTTAATGAATCTCACCAGTTTAAGAAAGGTTTCCACAGTCACCTGACTGTGCCCTCACTCTTTCAATCTGATTAAACTGCACTGACATGGGAGCTAATTAGCTCCGTGCAGAGTTCTACACGTACCCATAGCCCCTTCTGAGATTATTTGGGATAAAGGAGGTCGTTCATATCACAAGCAGTTTCTTGGGCACCTGCAGTTTCCAAGTCACTACAGCCCAAGCACTTCTTCAGTTTCTAACTAAAGCTTTTCTAACCACACCTTTGGTGACATCTGAAAATGTAGGAATATGATCCAAACTAGCAGTTCTGTCTACCTGTGTTAGCATTAATTGATTTAGGACTTTCTATCAAAATTACCTGAATCAGGCCATAGTTTACAGTGCAGCCTTGTTCTGATTCAACATGAATTTCAAGGCCCAGATCTCCAATAGAAAATAGGCTTAGAACACCTCATGACTCTCATTTGAGTTAATAACCTAGTTATGATTCACTTTCTTTCCTGTTTGCTGGACTTGATCTGCAGCCTGAGCAGCATCACAGTTGCCTAATTAATACAGTAGCAAGGAAAACACAAATACTGTTCAATCTTAACTAGAAAAATGAGCTTGTAATGCTATTGTCAGAAGGCAAGCTTGGCTTACATCCCTTGGTTCAGCAAACTAGGAAAACTTAAGCTGACTCAATTTTACTTCTTACAGCATTAGCAATAATCCAGATATGCATCACTGTGCACAAGAATATCCACAAAACCGTCCTGACAGCAAATTTCTCTTGAAGGTCATTGCAAACCTTTTAGGGTATTTAACATTCCTATCCATCCAAAAACCAATGCACTTCAACAATAAGGTCCAACTTTTTAAAGAGTTTGATTATGGTTGGTCACAATTATAATTTTCTAGGTTCATTAGGTCAAGTATGAACTTTGCCTGGTGAACAGAGGCTGTTACACCAGAGGGAGGTTGGTACGTATCTTCCTGCCTACATGTAAGGAATAAACATCCTATTAAGTTATGTACATTTCTCAAATATTCTGATGCAGCATGCCAGGTTCATAATCCAGGTTGAATGATCATCAGAGAAAAAGTCAGCTCTAAAACCAGTAAGATGATCTGTGCAATGACACTGGATTTACCCCTCAGCATGACAAACACTCCTCTCTGTAACCAGATTTACAGATTAGCACTACAGAAGCTTCTTAAGTGTTCCTGCTGCCCATGAGTAGATAATATATATCCAGTATTATTTACACACAGTCAGTTTGGTTCATGTGAAAAAGTCTGCTGCAACACCTGACTGATAAACCTCATGCACTACATGAATTTTCTTTTGAAAAGTTGGCATTGGGAATGCCTGGAAAACTTTCAGCAAGAAAAAAATTCAGCAGAAAATACTTTGCGGGCAAGAGGTGAAACATCGAAAAAACCCACAGGTTTTTTTATACTTTTAATACAGCTACTGTCAAAAAGGGGCTTGTATATGAAGAGAAATTTTGTTCCTGTACACATGTGAGGGTATAGATTGTGACTTCTCCATTGTTAAAAATGTCTCCCTAACCCTCTGCATCAACCTTCAACCCCCGCTCACTCCTGCCTCCACTGCATCAATGGGATTGTGTGGGAAGTCGCTTTACAAAGCAGACAACTGAAATACTTGGGTTGAAGGTATAAAAAGAAAAGCTCAGTGTACAAAAGAGGAGCTCAGTGGATAAATCATCTTCCCAGAATGTAAGAGAAATGCCAAACAGGATTTACATCCAAACATTCTCTTCCATTGTGCATCATATATCAAGCAGTGATTGATTTTATTTTCCCCCAGGAAATCTCCAGTTTTATAGGTTTTTTGTTAAAAACTGGAGATAAACTCAGCAAAGGGTTAGGGGGGATGGTGGCCATGGGAAAATAGCTGTCTGAGAAACAGTATATCAATAGGGAAATAAATATTTTTCTAAAAGGTCACAAGACAGGAATGTAAATTTTCACCTGAACCTTACCAGGAAAAAAAACCCCAACATGGGTCATATCTAATTTATTTTGATAACTGATAGATCCTTCTACTGTGAAGACAGGATGGATGGTACAGACTTTTGACTCATTTGCCTAGGAACAGTGGCCATTTCTTTTTATGCACTGAGTCATCTAGAATAAAATAGAGCCACACAAATCAAGACTATCATTTCCTGGAATCCTGTGAGAATAATGTTGTAAGAACATCAACAAGAGAGCTACAAAAAGAAAGGATCAATCTCTTTTTGAGCTGTTAAAAAAAAAAAAAAGTGACTAGAAATGTCAGAAGTTGATAGCTCTGCCAAAAGAGAATCTAAAACTTCTGAATTGATGTCAGTTGGTATTTCTGCATTTCTAAAAGACCAAACACTAAAAGTTCTGAAGTTACATCCTAATTCTACAACACTGCTTTGATGATCAGTGTTTAACATCAAAAGCTTCAGAGAAAAGCTGAAATACTTCCTGCAGAACATACGATGCAAAGCAACAACAAAAATGGCATATTAAAGCAACAACAAAAGTGTTTACTGTTCCTTATGACGAAAACAATGGAAATGCCACACAGACAGAAAACTGAGCAAACTGATTTTACCAAGTTTGATTCAGTAGCAATGCTTCATCCTTTTTTTATTACACTGTTCATTTAATTCTGCACATATTGGAGGCCTAAGGACAAAAAAAAACCCCTCCATTTCTTCAAAAAGAAAATAGTGTTGGTAGAGTAGGATCATTTTTTGCTCTTTCATCCATTTTGAAACAAAGAAGCTGTTTCCTCTTACCTTCTTTCCATTGTCAGCTTCCCCACAGCAGGAAATTATTAGTAGCCTGCCAATTATTTTCATGATGATAACTTAAGAAAATCTTCAGGACCTCTAATAAGTCACTGAATGTACCTTAAGAGGTGAAATAATGAAGCAAAAATGTAAAAATAAGTCAGTTCTATATTTAGGGCATTTCCGAGACAGAAATCATAACCCTGAGTTGTAGCAAACAAGTAATAGATAAAAAGGAAGGGGGGGAAAAAATCCCCAAAACCCTGCTCCCATTGAATCATCAAATGAAACAGATTGGTTCTAAATGAATGCCTGCAAAGGCAATAAAAAGGAATAAAAATGCCAACTTTAAATACAAGAACAAATAAAAGATGGCATCTCCGATCAGTAACAATCCCTAAATGCCAGGCAGCCAAAGGGGAGTCAAGGTAAGTCGGAATAGTGACAGGGTGGTTGTAAGGTCCTTAACACGGCATGGACTCCAACCAATGTACCTCATACACTAAAACAAAGGAGGAAAACATGTAATCATGCCATAGATCCCATTTTTAATGCAAAATGTCCTATCCTTCCATCTCCTCAGGGACCTCGAAGCAGAACTAGGAAACTGATTCATTCTTTTTTCTTTATTTTTGCCACTTTGCCCTCCTTTAGTGTCCAAGGGCTCACACTGTTTAGCAGTAACATATACCTGGACTCTTATCTGTATTTAATACCATAGATAGTTGCAATGAAACCAGAAATATGTTGACTTGTATTGCTATATTTCCTGTTTCAGTTCAAAACTCCCCAAAATCGATTCCTGTGTATTGTGCTAGATTTGCCAAACACGGAGAGGGAATTTCTCCATTTCTTCACACAACTGGTACCTTCTAGACATCAGTGATTTAACCCATGTATCTTAATCCTGGCCCAGGGAGAGGATTTCTAAACTGACATCTACACCCAGTTTAATTTTAGTAGTTTAATTTGTGAAGTCATTAAAAATGCCGGTCGGAGCAGTGCTAGTCAGAACAGGATTATGTGTGCCATAAATAAATTCAGTGCCTACATACCCTCAGTGTGGTGTCAAACACACCCACTCCTTGTGTCCTGCTGTTCCACATTTCCTAGAGCCCCCATGGGCAGCACTATGAACATCTCTCCCCACCTACAATTCAGGAAATTACCTGACACTTCAGGTACCACTGCAGCAGCATCCTCTCTTTGCCTGGTGTAGAGAGCACAGGGGTGGGGAGCAACACTGAGCTGCATTTCCTCATAGGAATATTTTCTTTTGAGGTCAACTAAATCTTTCCTCCTAGACTGGTCTGTTTCACTCTTAAAATCATTCCCACCATGAATTGGGACAGCATTTGGGATCAACACCCTCCAGTCTGACTCTTAGCAACAAACTCCTGTACTAGCAGAGATGCACTGTGCTATAGATCCGTGTGGCTGGATCCCTACCTGTGGGAGGAAAATTCACATGTTGCCTAAAAACACCCAAATGCCACTGCACAATTTCCTTACGAATTGTTGCATAATTCAAGGGGAGGATGGGGGGGGGAAATATAGTTTCCATTGCTGTTCAGGGAGATTCTTGCCAATCATTGCCAGGGTAAGAGATAAGACACAGTCCTTCATAAATGTTGTTTACCTTCCTTAAAGCATGTATTTGTGAACCTTTTTAAGCCTATATTTAAGCCCCCTTTCCCTCCCAGGTTTTGTTTATCTAGTTATTTTAGATGAAGTGGCTACTCTTCAGAGACTGTAAAAAAACCTAATGTTCTTTTCACTGTATAGACACAACTTAAGCAGTTGCTACTATCATATCTGAATTCACACTCAAAACCACTGCAAGTCATATTCCCAAATGTAAGAAAACAGACTGCAGCTTCTTCCAGTTTAAAACAACAACAAATCAGTTACCAGCTGAAGAAAATACTAAATACTCTGTTCCTGAGGCATAATCAAACTTAACAAAACAGTGGTATTTAATGGAACAGCTGATCTACATGATCACATTGGAAAGCATCTCTGTATCTCCAGCTGAGCTCCAAGCCTGCATGACTCCATCAGGTCCTCAGGCTTCTCTCAGGCAAGGTTCAGACAATATTCACACATTCAGGGATGCTATTCCAGCACAGAAACAAGTACAAATCACAGTCTGTGGTATTATCCTCAAATCTCCCCATTTTTCCTTATCATAAGTTGCACACAATTTTGCCTTCAATGTAATATATGTAAAGAAATAGTTTTTTCACAAGTCTTTATGAGCACATAAATGAACATAGCAAGTATTGTGAATACAACAGAAATAGACCCTTGAGAGCTTGTCTTGTAAAAACTGGCACCAGAAATGTTCTGTACAGCTGTAATGTGCCGTTCAGTTCACGTCCCTCTCTTTTGCTGGGGGGAAGGTGAGAAAAGCAGGGCAGATCATGCTTACCAAGTTCTACCTTTCAACAGGAAAATCATGATGACTGATAGTATGAGCTAATCACACAACTGAACCCATTAACAATTTGCATTTCAATGCCTAACATACATTCAGGATAAGATTAAATAGCCACATTAATTAAAAATTAGGCAATTATGGATAGACACAGAGAAAAGGGGTTTAGGTCTACTATTATGCATATTAAATATCTGATTAAAGAAATCTGAGGGGGTAATTTTCCCAGTTGTACATAAAAGCCTAAATACTCAAAGTGTCTCTTCTCACCAGTAAATGCCTGCTTGATCAGACTGTCAGTTTCTTATTCATAGTGAATGACCCAAATGCACAGCCTGAGCATAACTCTGAAGGCTTAAACTGCGCACAATAGAAGTATTTCAAGACAAACATTATATTTTGTACTTAAAAATTTAGCAGAAGCTCAAGAGTTAAACTTCTTTTGTAATTAATCTGTGCTTGGACCATATGCTATGCCTAGAATTCAAACCAGTTCAAGACTCATCTCCTGGCAGCCACTGTTTTCCTGAAAGTTCCTCCAAGAAAAAAAAACCAACAAAAAACCCCAAACAAAACATCCTCTCCGCCACCACAAAACCAACAAAACCCCCAGAAAATAAAACAGAACCAAAAACCAGAGCTAGAGCAGGGAGGTCACTCATCCTGTAACTTCTAAGGAATATGAGCTTTACAAAATGAATGCAAATACTCTGCTTTTTACAAAGGACAGTGTAACTTCCTTTGAAAATGGATAGATACAAGAAAGGAAATTAAATTTTTTTTAAAGTATCTTGTACTTTTATCTCTAAACTGGAAAACTCCTTTTAGCAGCAGACTGGGCTTGAAAACACTGCTGCAACAATTACCAATAGTCTCCCAAAAATGAATCACACTGTAGGGTATGAGGAGTATTTTTGGTTCCTAAATACTCAGATATTACCATCAAATACATTAATGATAATTATTGCCAACATTTTCAATGGAAATGTCAAAGAAAATGGAATCCAAATATTAAAAGTATATTTTTTCTAATAGGAACAAAGTCTGTACAGGAGTAACACAAAACCAAAGAGGCTGTATGTGGTGACTGTGCATGAACAGCCATCCCTCCCTTTAGCAGACACTGACAAGAAATCAGCCTTGTCAGTGCTGGAAAGACCAAGGGCTGCCAAGGGCCATGCATAAGCTGCAATAATTTAGGCCTGCTTATGTGTGTTCAGTAACTCACGGCTGAGGCTGGAATACAAACACGCTGATTTGGCATTTAGGGGACATACATGGAGTAAATGTCACTGACAACTGAAAAACTAAGTCAAAACAGATTGGAACACTTAACCTCTGTGTTGTTTCTATCTCTTCAGGCTTGCATCAGCTGCTTACACCAGCTTTTGTGGGAGCAAAAGCCGTCATGATACAGAACTTCCAAATTCATCTGTGGGGCTTCACTTCTAGCCCACATAAGTGTTTCCTGTGATATGTGGCCACAGGGAAGAGAGGGAGGCTCCTACATCCGTATAAATGTTATCCTCTCTGCTCTTGACTTTGAATCAAAGTAATGTGACATTTAAGTACCAAAGACATGAACTTCACAACTTGCCTTAGAGGAACGTTAATTTCCAAGCTGGTTTGTGACCAATATATGCTGACTTTGTCAGTGTCAAACCAAAGAGCCAAACATCTGAGTTATGTCATTGAAATGTAACTATAAAGGGACAGTTTTGTGCTGTTCTGTGTGACCCTGAAGAGTAGTGCAAAATAAAACACCACAGAACCAGGAGCATCCTGTGACAACTTAATGGAACACAGGCAACCAAAATCTATGTGTGATATATTTTAAATTGTTGCTTCTAGTAGAGCATTACAGAACACCAATTAATAAGCAGTTTAGCTCACTGGCATAACCTAAAATGACTTTTGAGAGTGCATTTACTAAGGTCAAATCTCTCTTGTATACTGAATTTATGTAAGCAAGTGATGGAAAGGAATGCTATTTTGTCCACTCTATGCCAGCCACTTCTGTATTTGGCTGTAGAAAAGCTACAACTGCAAACAAAAAAGCCCAAACAAACAAAAAAAAATTTAAAACCCCACAAAAACACAACTCCCCCCCAAAAACCACAGTTGTAAGCAAAGAAACTAAATAAGGAAAGGTTAGATATCAAATACCAAAAAAAGGAAATTTATTGCAGAGTACCAGGTCTCCCAAGCACAGAAGAATTGCTTGAAACAGACTCAATTAATACATTCTCTTAATACCTGAGAATTTTATCCAAGTGCATCCCACAAATTCATCACCCCTTCAGAAATACACTAGAATCACACCAGTAAAAACTCATTCTACATCTCATCATGAATATCTTTAGCACTTTTTCTCCTTAAAAAAAACACTTAAAACCATGAGGTTAAATAAACCTCTTTAAAACTCTATTAAAAACAAACAAACCAACAGGTATCAGGTTTATGCAGACA
The DNA here is from genome assembly GCA_013400235.1 of Oriolus oriolus. Classification (NCBI taxonomy): domain Eukaryota; kingdom Metazoa; phylum Chordata; class Aves; order Passeriformes; family Corvidae; genus Oriolus; species Oriolus oriolus. The sequence continues at coordinate 119,964 of VXBT01000853.1, read as the reverse complement.
ATGCCTTAGTGTTAAGCTCTCACTGATCTAAGCTAAGAGTGACATCCAGTGGAAATACAGTCTACATCCTCTTCTTTTTTTCATGCTGTTGTGGAGATGGCTTTAGCTCAGATTAAACCTATGATATCACAGCTGTGTTATGAATATATTCACAAAGTTATGTCTGTCTTGTATTATACATGTCACTGGGAAGGCAAAGGCGTGCAAGAATGAAAAGTAGTATTGGATTTCCACAGAGATGAAAGTTGTCCCACAGCTTTATTCATTTGGCCAAAGAGACAATGCTTCACCAAAACAAATTCTCTGCCTTAGAGTTCACTATTAAACCAGGGAGATTTTGCACAAACCCCCCCATGCTTCTGATGCTACATTTGCACAGACATTTATTGTCATTGATAATTAAGCTATCTTTGGTAATACTCTATCCAACTTCCTAATGGCAATTAATATTATGAGGTAAGAGAGATACTAATGGAAGCTGCTAGGTTTTGATCAAATGGAGCTGAACTGGGAACAAGCTAAGTAATGGCTGATGCTGATTTTTTTTTTTTTTTTTAACAAGATGGAAGCAAATCCATTGTATGTGAACAAGCCTGTTCCTCCAGGTCATCTCTTTGGATACACACCCTGCTGGATTGAAGGAAAAAATCCCAAGGAGTTAGATTCCACGGAGTCCCAGATACTTTCCTCTGTGGGAGATGTGAATATTTAAGCAAAGGGAGGTGTGCTCCATGTCATCAGCAACATTTTCCCTACTTTCTTTCACACCCAGGAAGGGAGAACAGCCATCCATGATGCTGTTCTCCCCCACCTTCTCAGGTGCTCCCAACAGGTCCAACACACTGGCTCTCATTCCATTATTTTCTGACCAGATTGGGAAGAAAGTTTCCCACTACTCTGGCTCCATTTTCACTATCTCTGTCTCCCACCTTTGCTTGATGTTAGATTCAGCACATCTTGAGAGAAAAGACCAGGGCAATATAGGGCTTCCGCCTTCCATCACATGCCTGCAGCTAATGGCTCTTACCATACCAGGTCTCACTTTTGCCAACTCATATTTAAATCAAGGTCTCACAGAAATCTGGTAGGCACTGGAAAGTCTCCCTGCCCCTGGCAATAAGGGCACTCGGTTGTTAAGAGGCACTGATAGAAGGCAAAATAGGCAAATTACCACATGGTGATTGTATGAATTTCTGAGCTCCTGAAAGAATGTTCACTTTTGATCCCAGTTGCAAAGTGAATTCATACTAACTATAATTAGACATGGTTTCATACCTAGACAAATTCAAATCCACAATCAGGAGCTCTTATTTGGCTGCTCACTACCTCTGTCCTGCATACAGTATTGCCTCTCCAAGAAAAAATGATAGTATTCAATTCCAAGGTTTCATAATAACTACTTGTAAGGTATGGCTGAAATATCCTTCCTTTGTGGTAGTCATCTGTACAGTATTCAAAAGCACATCTTCAACTAATTTTCCCTATATACTCCCTGGCTTCCAAGTCAAATAAATCAAATTAATAAAGAAAAGATTACACTTATATTTCTAGCATTCTGCAGTAGATTTCATGTGTCAAAAGATACTGAAGTAATTAGTGTTGAGTATTTTTCTAAATTCTTAGACAATAAAGGTAAGACATTAAAGCAAGAGCACCTTAGTTTAAGGAGGAGCACCTTTCCAGTGCTTAGCTTTCCGTTCGCAGAGTTTAGTTAGGGCTTAGTGTACTGTCTTGAATTTATTAAATCAAATTATCTTTTTCTAACAATAATTATACATAGTATGAGGTACTGCAACGTAAGTGTGTGTGAGGGATGTTCATTATTCAGAATAAATCACCCTACGCAATACTCTTTCCATAAGTAAAGGGTAAAATTATTTCCATTCAAAGAGTCCTTAGAGTAGTAGGAGTAAAGCAAGCCTAACCAGAAGATCAGTGGCACTATCCAAGAGCAGAATTTCACTCTACAAAACTAGGTTCTACAGCCAAAAAGACCAGCCTCTCAAAGACACAGCAGATGAGGTGCCCATCTGCAGACACAGAATCTCCTGCCTAATCAGGATGTTCACTTTGTGTAGTATTACTAATTACTAAATGGGCAACCAGCTGTGGCAATACATGTCATAACCAAGCAATACTGCATAACACAAGAAACAGAGTAAAACAGCACTGAAATATTTATTCCCCTATAACAAATAGAAAGCATGTAGAACTTCTGATAATTGCACTGTAGATGGAGCTGGTTAAACCACAAATACGACTGGAAGTGTGAAATATCAGAAAGGTCTTTCTTCAGAGACAGAAACAGTGGCTATAATAATTAGGAACGATCATAAGTCTCAGAACATTTTGATGGGAAAGATGGAAGACAACTTAGATAAAAATAGAAAGGCATGCCCTGATGCCCTGGGTACACTATAATTATGAGTTGAATATTTCTCAGTAGAGGGGAAAAAAAGCAGTTCTTCATTACTGAATTCTTTGAAAGCAAATTGTCACTTTTTTCCCATCCATTTATACCTCAGTCCTGAAGCTGGAGCTGCATGAAGAAACATTTACTCTCTTTGTACTACACTTTTCTTTTAGTGGGAGACTTCCATGGAAAATACACCAATCTTAATATCTAGCACAGCTCAAGAAATATTCAAAGGATAGAAGCATAATCTGATTTTTGATAGAATCTGTCAAAAGCCTACTGTTGTCTCAGTATAACTGAAAGCAGCCTGGAAAGTGAAAAAACAGGCCTACTTCTAAAAACCAGAAATAGCTCCAGAATAGCAAAAATGGGTTATGGACCTAGTACTGAACACTGAGCACATGTTAAAGTGCAGCCCTGGTCATTTTTGTGTGGCTACCTAAGTAGCTACAACGTGGCAAGTACAGCTTAAAAATCATAAAAACCTATTAAAAACGAAGGGCAGTTCTTTCATTGTTTTAAAGCAACATAACTCCATTTAAATCAATAAAGAGCTGTGAAGGCTGCATCAGTTGAAATGCAAATTTGACATATTTAAACAGGCTGTTTACATGTGTCACCATAACTACACTGGGGATAATCACATGAACAGGGTGCTGATGTCACCTGAATAATCACAGGTCACATCAGATTAAACAATGATCCAGTGAGCCCAGGACTGCATCAACAGCCATCCTAAGAAGTCAGCTGTGAATCAAACTGAGGAACAGAGCAACAGGAAATTAGGAATTACCTGTATCACAGGCAGAATAGAGCAAGGACTAGCATCTCCTGGCTAAACAGAATAAGCAGGAATCAAAAAGGCTAAAGGATGTTTCTTGTCCTCAAAGATCTCTGAACAGAAGAATTAAAAGGACCCCTCAGGTCTATAGTCTGCAATGGGCAAAGGAGGAAAGATCACTGTTGTCTGCACCAAACCTCATCAGCCTGGGCTGAGCTTCTATATCCTCAGGGTTTGTCAGTGAAAGCTGACAAAGAATTGAAAGAGTAATTATATGGGACAGAGGGCAGCAAGTTAGAAGCAAAAAAAGGGTTTTGTAACCAGATTTAAAGAATTTGATGTTAAAAGATGACGGGAATTAAATTTCACTTAGCGAAGTACATCACCTAGGGACAAACCAAAAGAAGGAACTATATATTAAATGAGACAACTGTACTGCAAAGTTGGTGAAAAGAACAAATGAGGCTCCCTGAAGCCATTTCCATGAAGTTACCAGCACATTCTGACAATATAAAAAGGAAAAATGGGTACAAAGATTCATTGCCCACAGAGAAAAACAGTCACAAAATACGATGCAACTGTCAAGACAGGTTTATGTTATTGCTAAAAGAAATTCTGGGAAGTACAGTCTGTGTATCCTTACTCATGCTTCTGAAGCTTTGAGGGTCAAGCTGAGGTCAGAGGTCCAGGTTTTCATAGAACCTCATGTAGACACAAATCTGAAAAGGGATCCTATAACTACTCACCACAAAATCAGGAAGAAGGAGAACTTGTAAAGTATCCATCCTTTCTCCCAGTTATTTTCTCTGTGTCAAGGAATGTGGCCTGAAACACTGTGAATAGCACTATGCAGAAATTAACTGTGTTTTACTTGTCAAAACAGCTTCAGAGGGAATGCAAGTCAGACTTGCTTTTTCACAGCAAGAATTCCACTGGAACTATAATTAAACACAGAAGAAGCAAGATAAATCAGCCACTGGCACCAGGCAATACTCAAAAACTATCACAAAAATAACAACAAAATATAAAAGAGGACACGAGTCGTCTAACAAGAGAACAGTCTTTAAATGGACTGGGAAATATGTTCAATTTGCTGTAAATTATAGCCCTGATAGAACACTGCACATTCAGTAAAAACCTTGAGTGGCTGCTGTAACAGGCATAAATTGTTCAGAAGTGCCCAGTCCTACAGCACTGCCAATCAAAGTGAGTGTCTCTGAGGCTTTCTGGAAAATGCCACTACAGGAACAGTCACTGCAGATTGCTTGTGCTGAAACAAAAGCAAAGTCATTCAAATAGCAATAACAGCCTCGATCTGCTGCATTTGCCTTACTACTAACAGTTCAGGTTAATTAATTCTGTGAAGACCATAAGGGTGTCACGAAGTTTTGGGACTTTGGGGTGGGTTTTTTGTTTTGTGTTTTGGGGTTTCTTTTTGTTGGTAGTGGCGACTGGCTTTGGTTTGTTCTGCTTTTTTTGGTGGATTGTCTTTGGTTTGGGGGTGGTGTTTTTGTTTTTTTTATATATGAATTGCAGCAGCATCTAAAAGCCTCATTAGAACTCAGAAATCCATTAGACTAGCAAAGCAAAACATTCAAATAGAAATAGCTCCCTGCAGAGTTTATTTAAAAGTGGGCTGGGAAGCAGCTCCTGTGAAAAATGTCACAAAAGCAGTTCCAAAAAACCAGTCACAATTCATCTTCAAAATATTTCGGATCTTCATTTAAAAGTTGCAGGTTTCATTTTTGGCCTAGACTTCTTCAGCAAGACATTCTAAGTATGCTGAAAATATTTGTTTAAAAAAAAAAGTTCTTTGCTTAATCACTACTCAAAAATACATAATCTCATTTAACACAAGATATAACTAGAGAATGGAACAAACACTACGAGGCAGACAAAAATTGCTAACATAACTACTGAAGTTTGGCACTTAATCTTTTGAGGGATCTGTATTTTAATATTTGCCTTGTTGCAGCCTAGGTGTGCCTTAAACCACCAGGCTCTCAAAGACACCTATTTCTAACCTAAAACCCAATTCCTCTTAGAGCAAGCTACTAACCACGTATAATAATAATTTGTAGAACAGGATAAAACACATGAGCAGAACAGAAGCTGAACACCAGATCCAGACCCAAAACTTTATTTGAACATGAAGATTATACAGAAAGCAACCAAAAGTCTAAATGTTAATGACTCTTCTCTTACAAGCTTTTGAGAAATCTGTGTGGTAAGGAATTGAAATACTCTGTATGATATTTGACCACTGAAATGTCGTAAATTTTTTAGAAGAAGGCTCATGCTGCAATCAAAGTTTCATGATTCAAAAAATCCAAGGCCAAAAGCTCCAAAGACTTAACAGTCTGCACAATTTTGTCCTCTTCCTGTATTAACATAGTGCTCTGCATAATAGAACAAAACCACATAATACTGAAGAATATTGATAGAGAGATTTAATTCCTTATACTCAGTTTATTAACTCAGCCATTATCCAAAGTGAGAATACACATTAGGTTGTACCAGAAAATGGCAAAAAATGTATTCCATTAATCTGTATGTGGGAATAATTCCCTTATCTCAGGGAGAATTTAAACCATTTTAATTTATTCCAAATTGTGCCAGAGGCCAGCTGCACAAAAACTTGTGTAAAAGTGCCAGCTCACCATTGATATCTGTTCTTTACAAACCTGCCATCAGGGTCTCAAGTGAACCAACAGCCCTTAAATGCCCTGAGCAGTCCGACCTGGGAGCTGCAGCCACAGGACCGCTGCCCGGGGGCCCAGGCACCTGGATGTGGCACTGCACTGGGGGCAACAAGGGCACTGTCGTGCCTGGGCCCTGGTCACTCTTGGCTCCTTGACCATCCTCCCTCATGGGACAGCCCACACCTCTCTGCTGCCAGGTTCTCCAAATATAACTTATCTCCTCAGGAAGGGTGAGAGAGGGGAAGTATTACCCATCTATTTGTCCTCAGTGGCCAAGATATCAATTTAAAGCTATTAGCAGGATTCCCTCTTCCACAGCTACAACAATTTCCTTTCTTTAGAATTAAAAATTTGTCTGCATTTTCACTCCAATTAACTCACCAATTCATCTCATCCCCGATTTAAAACACTAAAGACAACAAGTTGGAAATAGCTGGAATAAAAGCAGAGGGTGCAGCCATTGCTCAAGGATGGAACTGCTGCCCACTCTGGCAGTGAGGAGGCATCATCTAAAGGGCCTTCACTCACACCCACCACGGCAGCACAACAGCACTAATTAAAGAAGAGTAAAACATCTGGGAAAGAAGTTGATGCTTCAATGATTTCATGACAAGTGATAAGAGTGAAAACCCGAATTATTGGCTGAATTGGGTCCAAGTGTCAGGTAAAATGCTCTTTATCTCACAACAAGGACTTACAGCATTTTCTTCAGACTGAAGCTCTTAGAAATGTTAATATATCACTATGCTATTCTGTGAACATGCCAGTGAAAATGTTTCATTTTACAGACCTATTCATATGTAACTCTAGAGTATAAAGCAGCTATGTAGACAGAATTGAAGTGCTTCAATAAACAAAATTGGGAGACAAATGAGAAAAATTCAGTAAAGGATTAAACTCATCTTTAAAAAAGGAACGTGAGATTAAAGCACTAGCAGTATAAACAGTCTAATTTCTGTCTCCTTTCTTACCTCATTCAATACCTAAACCACTTCATAACATTTGCTTAACAGCATCTTATTGTTATGCAAATTACCACCAAACTGTGTTCCTGAATTAAAGCATTGGGTTTTTTTTTTTTAATTATCCCCAAGCATATTCAAGTATGCTGAAAAGTGATACATGGAATGAGTCTCTGGTGACCCCAAAATGTCTGTTCCTCTGGCATTGTACTCTCCCAGTCATTTGACTACCATGGTAATTCAGAAGGTTTATACAATTAAAATATTAATTGGTTTTCTGCTAGTTATTTTATTTAAAAAAACAAAAATCAAGCTGAGAAAAGTAGAAAGCAGCTACAGTTTGGGATGCTTTTACTGTGCAGCCACTGCAGAACACATACTGCTCTCCAGGGCAGCGGTCACGCAACGTTAAGGTTTGGAAGGGGCCTTCGAGATCATTTAGTTGCAACCCCTCTGGCATGGGCAGGGACACCTCCCTGATGATGATGATGAGAAACAGAGAGTTTAAGACATTATCTTCAATTCCAGCACAGAATTCTGGAACTTGGTAATTAGTGTTTGTCTAAGGACTTTATCTTTCAATTGATTTTTTTCCCCCTCGGAAAAAAATTTCATCACTCGGGAGATAATTTGGTCTTCTGTGATGTAGCCCCAATGGAAATGAAAAAGTGACAGAAATACAACTTTTCTGCAGAGGTAAGAGGGGAGGGGAAAGAATAGGCTATCAGAAAGGAAGCCTGCTTTTGGAAGTTCATATCTGCTTTTCTGGAGAGTTCTTTCACCAGACAGCAAGTAATTTTATTTATTTTTGTTGCCTTGTCTGCAAGTTTCTTCCACTGTATTTTCCTCTTTCAGATGCAATTAAAAAAAAATCCAATATTCAACAGAAAGCAAACTAATTGCTAGATAACGACCTTTTAAATGCCCAGATTAACCTTAATGGCTTTAAATGGAATTTTAATGAGTTATTCTGAGTTTAACTAATTACTTGCTATTTATACACATAGACATGAACAGAGTATTTTTGATTAAATGAAACTTTAGCATAACTGTTATTCCAAGCTGCTTTCTTTGCACGGAGCTATACCATAGGAGAAGCATACATATGAATACATTCACATAAACTTGTGCTCTGGCTTGACAAGCCTGTCTAATGGCATGGTTTGAAACAGGGGATCCATATTCAAGTCCATGTCCTGCATGCCTCCAGGTAATGCAGGATAAACCACTCTGAATCAAGAAGAACAGAGATTTAAATCCAGATGTCCCACAGTTTGTGTTAATGCCCTGTGCATGATACACATATTGGTGACAGTCACATGCATAATTCCCCAAATCAAAAGCTGAAATTCTGACTTGGACAACCCAATTTCAGGAGAATGGCCAAAACATTTCATACTATTCTGGCATAAAAGAGGGAAACAACTTGAAACATCAGGAGTTCTTCAAAAATAGGTGTAGAAAGTATTGCACTGCACTTCCATAGTGCTTTACTATGAAAAAAACCCATTTTGTCTTCCACAGGAAGGAGGTAAGGAAGCCACACTTGCCAGTCTTAATTTATTTAGCCTCTCAGCCTACTGAAAATGTGAAGACAGGTTCGTTTTGCTTTTGATGTAGTTTTTGTTTTTTAAAATACAAGCAATGTTTCTTTTACAAATCTTAATTCCAATATATGCAACTCCTAGGGTACAAAGATTGAGGGAAGAGAACACTACTTATAAAATTTAAAAAGGATAGGGAGAGGAGGGAGAAGAGAACATTATAAATTGTTTGACAAGCCTGGGATGGAGTTGAACAGTGAATGTCTTGAAAAAATGGCTTCCTTCACAGGTCCATAAAACCAACACTGATATGTACTATGACATGGCATAAAGTTGGACGTAACTACTTGCACACTTGAGTTTGTGCTTGAGCATTTATATATTTTCCAGACTGCACTGTCAAATGAACTTCATCCATCTCCATTTCAGCTACTCTAAAACTACATTTCAAAATGTTTTAAATAGGTTATACAAAACTGCCTTTGACTGTGAGCATGTCACTCAGCTGTAAGAGAACTTCAGGATGTAACACAAAACCAAAATACAGATAATCATTGAGTTCTTCTCATTTGGGCTTAATTTGGATTAATTTACTCATTTTTATTTTGCATTTATCATTTTAAAAAGTATATTTCATGTTGTGTGACATCTGCCACCTGAGATGTTCACATACAAACACAAAGAATCTGAAATTTACTTAAAATATGTATGAGAAAGTGGCTTTTTCCCATTTGTTTCCCACATGATAAAATAAAGGTACTTACACATCAAAATAAGCCACATTAAGGAAAACTAGTAAAAAGCTAAGTCACTTCTTTATCCAAAAGATGGACTCAACAAGCTAAAAATGTATTTTTTAAAAGTGGGTTATCTTACAGGTTTTCAGGAAGAAGATACCAACTTCAAGAATCTAGGGCCAGCAAAATACAGAGGTCCTCTAACCAAAAGAGCATTCAGCTTTACCTTTCTGGCAAACATCACCTTCCTTGTATTTTCTAACAAAGAAGCCAGAAATGGCATTCAGGCTCTATCCTTCATAGCCTTACCTCTTCAAAGCTCTCTGTTGTAATTATTTACAAAAACATTTTGGGAGGGAGATTTAACCATATTCAGATAAAAAGCAAGATATCTTGGGTCACATATACTACCATGATGTCTCACTGGTGTGTCACACTCTGCTGAATCCATTGGCCAAGTTCCCTAATAAATCAGACAATAGCTTTTATGTGCTAGTTTTTCTTCACTGTAAAGCCTCTTGCCACAACAGAAAGACATCATGAAACCAAAAGGAAATCATTGCCCCAAGACTGAGAAACTGAGGACATCAAAACAGAGTTTTCATGAGTTAGTACATGGGCACAGCAGAACACAAATATTGTAAGGTCATGGAGCAGATACTCCCGGAAACTATGCTGAGGCACATGGGAAATAAGGAGGTGACTGGTGGCAGCCAACATGGCCACACCAAGGGCAAGAAGGCTAAAAGAGAAATTTCTCATACCTTTAGGTAGCTAACAGGAAAGCAAAGCAATTTTAAGAGTCAAATAGGTTCTTTACAATAAAAGTCAGCAGAACTCCTCCAAGTAGCAGTACATGCTATTACATTACTGTGTCATACTTCTCAGTCAAAGATAGCTTTACCCTCAAAAGTTCACTGGACAATTGTGTGTACAGAATTTTTTTTTTTCAAATAATTAGAAGGCTGTAAAACAATATTGCCTTTGCCTGAGTGACAAATTCACGATCTGCACTTCTCACATATCAGACAGGCTGAAGAGAATTGAAACTAGCAGAGGATTTGAAATATACATCACCATCATTAAGGTTTTTTTTCCCAAATAAGTATAGAAATTCTAGTTTTGGGGAGTTTGGCACAGAGTGATGCATTTAAGCACACCATAATCCTCCTGTGAGTGATGATGTGTGACACACAGCAACATGGCACGCCGAAATGATAAACCACCAGCTCTTTGCGGAACAAGTTCAGTTATTGTCACCTTGGTAAGCTGCAATCATTTCATATTTCCAGGAGAAAAGGAAGCAGAAAATTGGTGTGGCAGAAATAGAGAAAATGTCCATGTGCATTATGTGCTTCCAAGCAGGAAAACGCCAAGTCAGATCCTTGGGAGTACAACCAAACTGCTATTTCATCCTCATCTCCTATGGGGCCCGGTGGGATTCATCCCAGAGCACTGAAAGAGCTGGCTGATGTTATTGCAGCACCTCTCTCCTTATTTTTGAAGAGTCTTGGGAGTCCAGAGAGGTTCCAGCTGACTGAAAAGTGGCAAAAGTTCAAGAAGGGTGAGAAGGAAGACCCTGGTAATTACAGGCCTGCCAGTCTCACTTCAGTGCCTGGTAAGATTAGGGAGAAGGTTATTCTGTCAGTCTTGGGATCTTACTAGTTAGATTCCAGTATCTCATAGTTGGGATCCATCCCATGTTTGATAAGCAAGTTTTGGGAACATGCTCAATAAAAAGATATGAAGCAATCCGCTCCTGATTCAAGGTTTCTTCCTAATCGTCAAAGTTCACAGCTGTGCACAGTCACTCAGAAATTACTCTAATACCATTAACCTCAAATTCTACCTACTGCAGACAATTACAGGTGTATAAAATATAACCTTTGAATAGGTTTGTCCCCCCATTACATTAAACAAACAAAAATGTTTTCTACAATCATAAACAAGGAAAGGGTATTTTAAAACAAACTTCCCATGGAATACAGCTGGTGAGCAGAGGAGGACACAGCCAGCCTAAATCTTACGATGACCTAGGCCCTCACTTACATGTAACCTGTATTTTCATTATAACTGATACATCCTGATATCCCTAGGCTTCAGCAGGGCTGATTATAATGCTGAAACATTCAGAATGTATTCTTTTATTTGGAAGTAGAAATGCAAAACACAATTTGAGAAAAAGGAGTTACTGTTGCTCGTAGAAGAGCCTAGCAGTCACCTATGAAATATAAAGCTCAGTCTTGATTTCTCCCCAGGATGAGTGAGCTCAAATCCATGCCTGCCATTTTCCCAAAGAATGTATTAAGAAGCAAGCTGGAAACTGTTCGACAACATCCAGCAGAAGCTGCATTATTGCATGGAAAATAATTCAAGACTTCTTGGGCCCAGTAGAAGGATCCCATATGGCAGAGCAACACAGCGTCTCATTAACAATTCTTACGTTTGTTATTGGTGATAGAAATGTTACTGGAAGCTAAAACAAAAACTTGAGGAATTCTTCATCTCAGACAGATGCTTTATTGAGTGGAATACAGAAATAGCACACATTTTCTTGATGGCACAAATACAATTACCTATGCCTTGAAGCCTGCTTACCACATATTTACTCAAAAGAATAACAAATCCATTAGTTTCTAGTGCTCAATTTGTCAAAATTGAGAATTTTTTAATCATACTGGGGAATTTTCAACTACAAAAACAAACCAAAAAGGGACTCCACTTGCCAACAGAAAGCACTCGCAAGCATTTTCAGAACTGCAATTTTGATATGTGACTTTGACAAAAATTATGCTTTTAAATGCCTGATCCTTTGGGCATATCAATAAGATTCAGGCTTTTACTCTAAAATACTGAAAACATAAAAGCATAAGACAGCCATTAAAAGACAAAAATCATAAAATCCAAAATGTTTCAATATGCTACAGTCTTCCACCATTAATCTTCTGACTGTGGGTTGGAGTTTTTAAGGGATTAAAAGTCAAATAAGGCCTGCAGTGTTTAGCCAAAGCAAAGACAGGATTCCAGGAAACGTCACCTTTCTGCCTCCTGTAGTCTCACTTTCAATACACAATGCCACAAGGAGACAGGCATCGCATTTTTTCATGTTTCTACCCATTAAACAAAATCCTCCTCCACTGTAAACTTACCTGATAGAAAGGTGATACCAAACAGAGACCCTCAAGTAGATGCTGAAATGTCTCCCTAATACAGCTCCAGGAGTGAAATAATTCCACAGTATTTGCTATCATCTTCTGGATAATGGTATTCTTTCTCTGCCTTAATGGTAGAAAGTATTTTAAGGCTAACTTTTGGGAACATACAAATTAACCTTGCACCTGACAAGAGCACTATATGAAACGGAGAATGATCTATTTTCTCTACCCCTCACAGCTGGCAGCTCCAGCAAATTATAACCTTGCTTGGGGAGCACCCAGCAGAGAATTTTATGCCTTGCAAAAATAGCAGTATTTGATATGAGACCATGAACAGACCTCCTAGAGAGGCAATGTGACAGGAAGTTCATTTAAAAACTTCCCCAATGAAGTGCTCTTACCTCAGGTGATTAGGTAACTGCCTGAGTAGTAAACATGTCCAAGAGAGTAATCAAACAATTGGAATAACAAGGAGACAAATACTATCATTGTTAAATAGAAAGTTAATTTAAAATCAGCAGCTGTATCAGCAAGCCCTGTTTTAAAATGGTGTGTTGATACTATTAAACGAAAGACAAATATTTGGCATTAAACATGCTCAAACTGTTCACACTGTTTGTCACAATAACATTCTTAATAAACAACTGAATGAACCTGAGTCAAGCTCAGTCTGATGCGTCTGAGAAACTAGAGGGTCATTACCAATATCATTATCTAAAACTAATTAGTAGTTGGTGATTGTAGCCTGCTGGCACTAGGAAGCTGATTAACATTCCTCAGAAACAAACAGGGCTGGGTTGGAAGAGGAGAGGGATATTTTTCTTTTGCTTCAGACTCAAAGAGCAGAAAGGGAATTAAATATTTAACTATTCATACCTGTGCACACTGTAGCTCAGTTTCTTTCATTAATCTGTAAAATGGGCTGATATTTGATGTGCTTGAGGCATTTTCATTGCTTGACATATGTTGAATTCAGAATTTTTCGCCTGGTTGGATGACAGAAATAGATATCTTAAAGTGCAATTAAATATTTTATTACTATTGTTTAATTAAATAAATACTGGATTAACTTGTCAAAGCAGATTTCACTGGCATGCTAGAACAGCACTTTCATTTTTCTTTATGAATGTAATCTGTGCCGAAATACTGTGATGATTAGTATAATTACTTTAAATCGTATGAGATGCATTTGGGGGAGAGGGATGGACCAGTTACTGAGTATTCCACGGAAAACAGTTTTTTCATCTCCCTAATAATTTTCTGTGTAACCCTTTTTCTCCTTTTTAATTGAAGAATGAGTCCATTTAAAAATCCTAAACTGAAGTTTAGGTCAAACTTAAATTCCATACCAGAAAAAAGCCCCGCAGTGTGACGTGAGTCCAAGTGTCTAATTTAGTGGACATAGTAAGAGCCAGATCTGCAAGCAAACTTTTAACAACCGAAATATCTGTATTGGAAAATTTTCTTTTTGCTGCTATCCAGCCACCTTGTAACCAGGTGTTGTTATAAATAGTTCATGCCCAATGTAAACCCCTACCACAGTAAAAGCTCAGATGAGCAAGAGGTGAAGTTTCACTTGTATCTCTGCTGTTTTCTATACGGTCAGATACACACACCTGCACATATATATGAATATGCACAGACACACAGAGATAAAGTAGGGAGAGAAAACAGACCTGTTGACTCTGCTGGAAACAAAGCAGGGTTATTTTTATATTCTTGTTTTGGTTAATATTCTGAAGCATTACATTGGCAGCCAAGACAAGTCAGTGCACTACTGACCTCCAGTGAACCAGGTGCTCAGCACCATGACCAAAATCCTCAAGACTGCTCCTTCAGTTTCAATATCTTCATTTGTCTGGGTGGGAGATCATCCTCTCTAACTTAATGAACCGGCAGAAAACTAACATTCGTGCAGTCCTGAGTACACAAAAAACACACCACATTAGCATTATAAAGCATACTAATTTTTGACAGAAAAAAAAAGTTATTTAAAGCAACAAATTTCTGCCATACCCTAAGTACAAGTACTAGACATTTTGTTTAAAGTAATTTATTCATAAGATAAATTACAACTCTCACAGAATGTGTACCTTGGTGGAAAATGACACAACTAGCACAAAAAGCTTGTACAAAGTAGTGAGCAGTACCAGTAAGACTAAGCTGGACTATGTTTATTACAGCAGAACAAATTGAAAATGTTGAAGTTGCTTCAGCTTTGGATTTAAATGCAGGTGATTATGAGTCTGTATTAATAACGCTCAGCCTCAGAAGAAATGTTCACTATTCATATGTAGCAACTGAAACAAATTACAAATTAGATATTTCTGATTACAGTGATAGTTTATAACAAGATTGGTACCTTTTATATAAATACATGTCTGAATGCTGCAGAATTGCACAGCTGGAGTGCCTGCATTCCGTAATTCTAACCTGTCTTAGGAGGACATCATGTGGCAGAATGATATATGAACAGACACTGCAACTTTCCCACACAAAACCCCCTCCTTCTACAGCTGCTGCCCCTTGCAGCCAAAAATATTCAGTACTGTCGACAGACTCGGTGAATGTAGAAGCAGTATCCAGAATTGGATATTAGGATACAAGAGATGATTATTAAGATGATCTGCAATTCTGTTACAAAGGTGGGGATGAATGATTGGACTCAGAGGAGGTTCCCCCACTTACCAAGCCCTAAGCAGCCATTTTAAAATTTTGGAAGCACACAACCCCGTTTACAGTATTACATTTCAGTATTACAGTATTAATTTTCAGTTTACTGTATTAATTTTCTTCTACACACTTGGATCAAACTGCCTTTGCCAGAGCCCTACCGAAAGCAGGAATTTGTGCAACTGTGACCTGAAATCATCAATAAGGAACTCCAAGGAATATGAAAGAGCCCCATCCTACTTCATCAGTAAAATCTCTCATGAACAACTCCATGATTACTAGCACTTGAATCAAAAAAATAGAGTGCTAGAGAGGTATTTCTGGAATTTGTGTTGCATTTATCTAAAACTCCATTTGATTTCCCTTGTAAGAGGCTGATAGTAAATTCTTAGAATATCAGACGAAGGTAGAATCTACTTACACATGAATTCTAAAAATTAAAAATAAAGCAATCTGCTTTAGTTATAATACTACTCATAAATTATAGAACCAGTTCAGATTGTTATGGTATCAGTCCAGGAAGTAAGACTGAACTGAAAGAACAGAGAACAATTTAATGGCATGACTAAGAATGGATATAGTTAGAAATTCACCACTGAAGACAACAGAAATTTTGAATGAGGAAAAAAAAATATGGAAAAGAAAATTCTAGGGAGATTTATGTCTTTCCTGTTTCTGCCAGAAGACATAGGCTTGGGTCATACTATTTCCTTTCATAAAAGCCCCGATATGAGCTCTGTTGGTCAGAGCATGGTGCTAATAACATCAGGTTTTAATAACCACCAAGGTTGTGGGTTTGATCCCTCTATGGGCCATCCACTTAAGAGTG
The DNA here is from genome assembly GCA_013400235.1 of Oriolus oriolus. NCBI lineage: Eukaryota > Metazoa > Chordata > Aves > Passeriformes > Corvidae > Oriolus > Oriolus oriolus. Next base: position 104,165 of record VXBT01000853.1, on the reverse strand, counting down.
GGACTTGATGATCCTTCTGGGTCCCTTCCAACTCAGAATATTCTGTGATCATAGTAGCATTCTTAAACTTTCTTTTTCACTGGTTTAGAAAAACTATTATAGAGACAGCAACACTACTTTTCAATGCATTCTAAACTTAAATCCTCCCTATGGGTGACAGGAATTCTGTAGTGCTTACATTAACCCACAACTGAGATGTCCTGAAATATTTCTATTTACAAAGCTTTTCTAATCAGTCTCAGTCTGCTCATACTCAGAAAACCTAGCCATTTCTTCCCCTACTACAGTATCATCCAGCAGCCCTGGATCTTCCACCCTATTCCTACATTCTTCATGTAATATAAACTGACAAAATAAGTTTGTGCATTCCCATAACTCAACTCAGCAAGCAATCCCAGACGTATTTGAAAGAAACGTCCCCAGAAGTGTTCTGACAACCCAAGAAACTGCACGACCAAGTCTGCAAGCTGGATGACACTTCCAAGCACAGATCAATCAGCCATGAAGGCTGAGCAAAAAAATCACGTTTCCAATCAGTGGGGTCCCAGGGCAGTACTCTGGCAGGAGCAACTGGAAAGAAACACCTACATACCATATTTTCATGTGTATATCTTGGAGAATAGGCTTACTTAGCAGCAGTGAGGAGAGTTGAGGCCTTTCAAGTTCATTAACAGCATTTTTTAAAAAATGAAGGATATCTCAGAGCAGGTGAGGTGGGTGACAAAGCAGTTTCAAGACTAAGTTAGGATGTTTTTAAAGGGAGTTTATGAGATGTGATGAATGCTGCAGCAGAGGGGTGGATTCTGTGATCCAATGAGTCACTTCCAGTCTCACATTCCTGTTCTGCAGGCAGAGATTGGGAAAGTATAGGGAAAATAACAGTGGCAACTTACAGCAAGACCACAGCTGTTCACTGCCTTGGTCAGAATCAAACTTAAAATAAAAGAAACCTGCTTTTCAGGTTACCCTGGCAGAGAAAATGGGAAAAATGCTTGGCTACAATTGTACCATATACAGTGGGACATAGACTCACCAAGTCTGCTGGTGGCTACATTAAATAAAACTCATAACTGAATAAAAAAATAAAATTGTCTTTACCTGCTCTCATCAAACCTGCTGTGGAGAAGTCAACGGTAAAAAGTGATTCTTCTGTCATACTTGCTTACTTCCTGCTTTAACTGCTGTTGCTTTTTCCTGGGCAAATACATCAATAGATAGAATACTTTTAAGAAAGGAAAAAATCAGTATCAATGAAAGCACATTGGTGTTGCAGAGGAGACTTCTATTTAAACAACAGATCCCTCCACATCCATTGAAGTGAAGCAACAGAAGGATTACAGAGACTGTGCCACCAGAGCATTATTTTATCTCAGTGAAAGGGGAAAGGGAAAAAGAAAAGTATTCACAAATGAACATACTGTTCTTAGAATCCTGAAGGAACATTTCCCAAGGTCTATCTTACAAATACTCCCTGTGAGGGACAGAAATCTCTGCATGCCAAAGAGGGAGCTTGCACAACGGGGTTTCAGTCTCACCTGCCCCCATCAGTCCTGTCTGGTGCAGCCAGTAGGATAATATGCAAAAAGGAGGAATGCAAATTTCTTCAGTCCTAGTGCTCAGACAACAAGGAAAAGGTTCTTATCAGCCAGTATCCAAAATAACCCAAGGTCAGATTTCCTGGAACCCGGCTGCAGAGGGCACGCACATGAGCGTACAACCCTCTGCCATTCTCATATCTCCTGGTTCCCTCCAGGCTCCTGATTTACATCTCCCACCTGCTGGGTAATCATACTCCCCAGCAGTAAGATTTGTCTCATGGATTGCTGTTTTCAACATCAGGATTGTTGAAGTTCCAAATCTCAGATGACTATTCCAGTTGCCTGGGACAGGATTGTTGCAGTCTTGTTTGGCAGGTGTTTTGAAAGGATTTTGCATCTCATCCTTTCAGCAGTCAGGTGAAAAATTTCTTGAGCATCTGGGATGACATGTATTTGGGGTTTTACACTTAGTCAAAAAGATATTTATCCAACAGATGGAAACATGACAAAGTAGTCTCTGAAGTAAGCATGTCTTCTGAAAATCTCATGCCTGAGTCAATATCCGTTGCTGGCAGGAGACTGTTACGATTTCAAAAGTGTCATTGCACATGACTGAGAAAATGTCAGAATCAATCCTCCCTCTTCTTTATATAAAAAATCTGTTGATAACCTAGGAAACATATGAGTATTCTGAGTAATTGAGAAAAATCTAATACATTAGAGGAGTTATTTATACACAGGATGAGTCAAAATTACATTTGTTTTATGTACTGTAATAAATTAATCCAAGCTTTGAAAAATCCTCAATAGGGCCTGATCTACAACTAAAATCTTTTGCCACTAGAGAGGCTGGCTAAAAGGATGACAAAAATAAAAAAATCAGAGCTCTGCTTAGTAGTTTTATGCAGCAATTCACTCCTTAAAGACATAAATGTATTTGAGGAAAGGAAATTGCTTTTGAGTTTATTTTATTGAGCTGTAGAGGCAAAAGGATTATCTGTTTAAGTTGCTTTTATGTAAGTGGAAATCATCAATGGCAGCACAGAAAACTTCAGTAGGAAACAAACTAAACACTGGGCCTAATCTAAACAACACATTTAACACTGGTCATCTTTGATATTTACTTCCAGACCTGAACTTCGCAGGCAGAGTATTTACCTAACTAGTAAGAGGTGGTACAGTTGTGTTTGTATTAGCAGGCACAAATATTACCTTGATTTCCTTTACTCCCATCACCTATTGTGCCATCAGAGTTATGGAGAACTGAAAAACGTTTGGGCACACAGGCATAATAAGCTCTTTCCTGGTAAGAAACTAGTGACCCTAGCATTTTGATGGCACAGTTTATCACAAGCCACAGGAAAAAGAAGATGTGACATTTCATCCTGAAGAGCTCTTTGTCAACAATTATTCACTGAGGCAAAGTTCAGGAAAAATTGCTTTCTACTTCCTCACTGATAACATTTATGGATATTATCAATTAGATCTTAAAAGTATCTTTAAAGCCTTTGTTCTGCTTCAAGGGACTTCACAGATTATCTGTACATAAAATACTAAGCAGATCAGAAAGAATAATCTGCACGAATTACCAGAAATTACTTGTCTTTACTCTTTGCACTTGGTTTTTTGTTGGTTTGGGAGAGTTTTAAATTTATTTAAATGTGTGCTGCTACCTTCTAGAATAGAAATTCATGAAAATGTTCTTGTCAAGAGTTCATAAGCATGACCCTGCACTTGGCAATCGATTATTTCTGTAACATCTATTTTTTGGTAAAATAACTTTCACTCTTGTGCAAGACCTTCAAATTGACAGATGTCAAATATCAACTCAAAGGAAAAAAACCCGACCTAAACAGTCAGATCACAACCCTATGAAACTAGAGAAGTTACACTCAAGCACTAATAGCTTTTCCCCAGGAAACTCTCTGAGTTCTACTGGTCTTCTCAGTGAATAATTTTTGTAAAGTTGAGTATTTTTGCGGTCAGACCTCAGTACATAATGTTATACTTTCTTCCTTGCTGCTTTCTCCAAAAAAAGGTACTTTCAACCTGCTTAGTGCACTTACTCATTGCTCATAAATTGGCACATCACAGAGAATTGTTTTTCTTCTCCTCCATTTCTATCCAAAATTTGAAAGTAACCTCTGATTCACCATCAGACACACTGAGGAGCTCCCACAGGTGTCATGTACTCCAGCAGAACTAATTCACCATCTTTACAGGGCTGCTGATAGATGTTTCAGCCTTAAATGCATATTGACAGCCACCATTTTTCAGAAGACTTCAGAAGAAACACACTTTTAAGCTACATTTCAATCAATAATAATGGTCAAAGATTACACTGGCAAAAATGCTGTGTAGTTATTTGTTCTCCTAGGTCTCAAATCAGCTGGCATTAAAATTCCTGACCTTCTCTGTTGCAGGTATCTTGTGAAAGGTTGGAGGAGAGAAATAGAATTTTGGTATTTTTCTGTGGCTTTTTTTTTTAACCATAGCTGCTCAGCTGCTGAATACATATGAACATGCAGAAAGATCCAGAAAATCAGACTGAGAGTTGAAGAGAATACAAAAACCTTCAGGGAATTAATTAATTCTTACATATGCCATTGCCTTTTTTCAAAAAAAGACCAAACCCTGAGGGACCAAGTAGCACTTACTATTCAAGCAATGGTTAGAATTACTCAGGGCCTAAATATAATTAAAAAGTAGATGTTCACCGTAAGATATCAAACCTCAAAAGCTCAGGGGTCAGAGAGCTTTTGAACATGGTACACTACACAATACTCTTTTTTCCCAAAGAAGAAGCTGAGGATGCTCAAGACACACAGCAGAATTTTAAAACACCTCCAACTCAAAGAAATTAAACGTTGCTCACCACATGAACTTAAAATCAGCAGTATGAGGAAAGGACTTCCGAGCTCCAGGGCTTCTGCTGAGTTCTGAAAACATATTGGTTCTCTTAGCCAACTTTCTCAGTGTTATGGCTCCTAACCCCATGCTAACTCTGCTGCCAGCTTTTTATAATCTGCACTCACGGGTTGCCAAAACCTGCTTTACACTGTACTCTGGCAAAACTCCCACTGACCACCACACATGCTGAGGTATTGCTGAAGGAAATATCACATGTAGAACAAAAATATAAAGTGGTTCAGAAAGGGGGAAAGAAAGTTTGGGTTAAAAGAATGCTTATTTTACACGTATTTTTTAAAATACAGCTTTTAAGTTATGGATTTACTTCCTTTACAAAAGGCCAACAATATTCATGTGTAAATCTACATAAATGCTGCAGCTCTCATGATAAGGCTTGTAAAAGATTTGGAACAAATTTCTGCCTGGCTCATTAACCCTGCTCACCTGACCACTTATCTATTTTAAGAGAAGTCTGTGTAAAAAGTGCCATGGCCTCTGGCTTTGTGTTTTCACCTCGGTGGTATATAATGGGGTTGCTGGTTTCCACTGAGAGCCATACCAAACACAAGTGCAATACAGCATTGTGCAGACAGTTGTTTAAACAGAGTTTGAATACTAAGATGCAGGGTTGGATTCCATCCTGCTTTGTAGTCCATTTTTAGACTACCTCGAGAAAATGAATGCATTCATTGCTCAGAGCAAGTCCTGCTTCATCTGAATGAAGCAGCAGAATCAGCCTCCTCATCTCATCTTTCCTCATGGGCTTCCATGCTACAATTCCTGTAAACAATCACAGTCTCAGAAGACAAGCCTTGGCAAGAAATCCATAATTCTACTACTTTCACAAGTGTTTGAATTATATAACCTTCTTCAGTTCTACCATTATTACAGGACTATCATATTTCTCTGTATTCACTGCTGCATTATTTTACAGTACTGACTCAGAAGAATAAAGGTAGCCATAGTATTGTCTGCAACTAATGCTATGGAATTAAATGCTGGACTGGATTTCATGCAAGGTCTTCAATTTATCAGGTTTCATTTTATGAAGAATAAAAATATTTGAAATCAGGGAAAGCTCTCTTAGTTGTAGCTTTAGAAAAAGGTAAATAGTGCAGGCTTTGAAATAGTAAAATCACATATATGGAAGACACCTATCCATGTACCCTCTATGTTAATTATGAAACAGAATGTCATCACTTACCAGGTGAGTCCTTTGTTACTAACCAAGAAAGTAACTTCCCTTGTGAACACCTTTATGTTCTATTTGTTTACCTTTCTCTCATTCTAGCACAGAGAATATATACTGGAATATTTTTTTTTAAGCATCAGTGAATATAGAATTTATTTTCAAAGGGCAGAAGGTACTAATTCCCTACGGTCTGGCAGAATATGTTTACTTTTCAAAACATCCAATCAATGGATGCATCTTTATGAGTCTGTAAGTTCACATCAGGAATACACTTTTGAAGGGAATCTCCTGTTCATTCCCTCTTACCTTTGTTTCACCCAGCCCAGATCAGGGAGTACAGCCAGACACCCCCAAAAGACACAAAGCTGGAAGATGCACTCTACAGACTCTGCAGAGCATCTCCTCTGCCCCAGCTATTACTGGACTTTCAGTTCACAGGAGCGAACTGGAGCTAGTTCAAAGCACATTCCCTCGTTTCCACCCACTCACATGCAGTGTGGACATCAGGTTCTTGGCACCAAAGGCAAACTGGCTCTAACTGCACGGCACCACTCGCCGATGTAGACATGGACAATATTAGCTCAAGGTGGTGGGTAGGCTGGAGCCAAATTTTGCACGGCAGGATGTATTTCCTTCTTGCACCTCAGCTTTCCTCTTAATAAAACTTCCTTTGATTAAATCATTTTAAAAATAGATCTTTTTGTTTGCCTAGGAGGAATGGAGCAAGTTAGATTCACCTATGTCAGGAAGTTCAGGATGGGAAGTCGAAGTTGTAGCAACCACAGCACATTATCTGCACGTACAAAGATGAATGTACTGAATGTGTGGGCTACGTAGTTCCTTTTATCATGTTTAGAGTCTGTTATCACGCTTATCCTGTGAATCCAACACACCTTCCCCGAAGTCGGAAAGCCTCTGTATTTATTTCAGCCCATTTTGTGGCAAGCAACTTCATGTCTCCACTGAAGCACTTAAAAAAAATGCAAATTTGGAAATCACAGCTAAATCAGTGAGTGAGAACTAGGAATATGATAGATTAATGAAATGCATTTATTTAGTCTGGATATGAACTCACAACTGAAATAGGTTTTGCTATTTTTGAAGCACTATTGTGCTTCAAAGGCTGTGGAGGGAACTAGCTCTCTTAGAAGATTTAACTGCTTTTTGAAAATAACCTGATTTTTCTGTCCAAAAAAAGAAAAATAAATGTACTGAATAGAATAGAATAGTTCAGCTGGAAGGGACCTACAACGATCATCTAGTCCAATTGCCTGACCACGCAGATACAAGTTTTTATAATCAAGAGATTTAGTGATTTATGTTATGAAAGTTGTACTGTAAGAAATCAAAACCTACAGTATTTCTTTCAGCAAAAACAAGCTAACTTCACGAAAATATAGGATTTTCTTAAAGGCATAAAATAAAAAAAAATTAACATTGCAGGTACTATTTCTAATTACTTAATAACTTACCATTTTCATGCTTCCATCTATAACATCTTAAAGAATTAGATACTTTGCAACAAAAATCTCATAAGTAAACAAAATGACTGGCGAGAATCAGTAAAAGAAAATAACTAGTGTATAAGTGTAATACAATATGATATTAAGAATAATATTTATAGTAGATACAGCTTGGTCAGATGTAGCGTTGAGGACATGGTTTAGTAATTTAGTGGTGAACATTGTGGTGGTGCTGGGACTTGGGGATCTTTTGGAGGTCTTTTCCAACCATAATGACTCTGTGATTTGAACTCGGGACTTAAACTGAAAGTTGTAACTGAGCAAACGATACTAAACATAATAGCTTCATTTTGTGGATATTAGACAGCTTAGTGGATTCCTAATGGGAGGATGTGCAAGCTTCTCTTTAACCTGAAAGCTATTTGGTGGCATACAGGGAATATTCCTGCGCCGCTTGCCTGGTTTACATCAGAGATGCAGATCACTGCAACCAGCACTGTCTGTCCCCTTTGCAGTTAAAAGAGGCTAATTGTTGAATCTAAGAGTGAGATACCATTTCCTCTTTACAAGTGCTCTCTTCCCTTTAAATTGGCAGAAAGGAAGGGGGAAACTTATTCTATTTCCACTTGTTCTGTGTCCTCTGCTGCACAGTCTGCTTTTTTGTGCACCTGATGGAAGCTGAGCACCAGCTGCCACGTGAGCCAGCCTGAGGGACCAGTGCCACCAGTACGTCCAGTGCCTGCTGGGCCCCCGCAGCGCTGCTTCCCTCAGGAACAGTGACCAAGTCTCTCACAGCACAAACACCCGTGTCCATCCATACTTCAGCACGGCTTCAGCATCTGCCTTCCCATCTCCTACATCCTTGGCACTGCCGAAACAGAATGTATGGGGCAGAGCTACAGCTTTCCTCCATTCCCTCAACTGTACTTGCCAGATTGCCTCAGTCCCTAAATACAGCAAGTGAGGCTGAGGAGGTGAGAAAAGCAGTGGTCCCACGTGGGAACCATAAATAATAGCAGTGCTATGACAGCAAAGCAGAAAAGAGAGTTTAAACTCTCCCTTCACCTGAAGCCCCATTCCATGGGATCACCCACAGCATGCGATCATTTCTATTTTTAAATGCAGTATTTTCTAACATGAGTCAGTTACCAGCCTATTTCTGATCTGAACAGGAAGGACAGCGGAACATCCTTAATCACAGCTGAACCAAAATTAGAACAGAAAAATGGATCAGTTCAGCTTCTTTATTTATACTAACCAACTTTAGGTGTACCTATATGATAATATATACATAAACTCCTTTTGCAGATCCTCAGTAGACGATCAGAAGCTGGTTTAAAGAGAAATTAGAATTGGTTATTGGAAGGAGCCTGTTCCCTCCAAGGCTTTTACTTGGAAAGCTGTAATTCAGCCAGCCAAGCCACCATCTAAGAGGTGGTGACAGTAGCGTGTCTAAGCAATGCCTGCAAGAGTCACCTCTCAGTCGCTCTTTGCTCAGCACTTGTCAGGCCACAGCCAAAACACCCTTGACTGGAATTCTGTGTCGAGTCTTGGCACTCAGCATAGGAGAGAGAAAGAACACAACAAGGCCCTGAACCTCGGAGATTAACCCTGCCTGGAGCAGGACTGTGAACTAGGTGACCTCCATATGCCCCTTCTGACCTTAATTCTACACTCCTGAGACTCCCAGACCACACATGTGTTAAAAGCACATCATGAACTGGTTAAAAAACAATCGAAAATAGTTTAAAAAAAAGGTCATACAAATGTGTGACATCAGAAGTCTTCTTCTCCACGGCAGAACAGTGATACTCTAGCAACAAAAACAACGTTGAAGAAAATAAGAAAAAATTCTTAGTAACAAGACAATGGTGTTACAGAGAGCATATTATTAAAAGATTACCAAAATACAGTGGATGGCACTGGAAATGCAATCAAGCATCAAGATGGCAAACAAGAGTTCAATAAATTATTAAATGCATAAAAATAGTTTAAACTGCAGAAAGAAACTGTAGAAACTGCTGTCACTACAATCTGCTGAAGCCCTGCTGTTGGTTTTCACCCTAAGTCCTCTATCTCATAACTCCTTTGGAAAACTTGCAAACAGAGAATCACAGTAATCAAAATCTTACAGAGACATTAATTAAATTAAGGAAATATCCTGATGCAAAAAAATTGCAGTGATTAATACATAAATCCCTATTTTTTTAGTAGTCCAAAAAAAAGAAGTAATTTTCAGGACCAAGGCTGCCCTTAAAGCTGGTTGCATGTGAGGGAAACACTTCTCTTTAGGGAAAGGGGAAGGGGAAAATCTGTGCCTTTTTCTAAGTTGTTTTGACTATTAACAACTCAGTTTCAAGATAAATTCAGTATGGGTAAGATACGCAGCATGTTTACATTTGACATTTACAGCTGCACTTAAGCAATTTTATAGATGAATGTATAGATAAGCACAGGGTCAGGCATGGATACAGCAAACTGCTTCATACAGAGATGGAGATTTCTCATTTAGTTGCCTAGCAATAAGATCTGACTCCTGGAAGCTAACAAATACTGATTAGAAAACAGAATTATTTAATATATTGAATGCATCACACAAAAAGGAACACAATGTGATTGAAGAAAGGAAAATGTTAGGCCAGAAAACATAAATTCTATTCACTGAAATTTATCCAAGAAATATATGATACTAAGAAACTGCAATATTTAAATTCAAGAAAGCCTCAGTCTGTTCATTCTGTCAGTACTTTTAATCATTATTCTTTTAGCAGAAAGTCTAATTCCATCTTGGCTAATGGATCTGACTTTGGAATTGCTGTGTTTAACTTTGTCCAGCCTCCTCAATAGTGTCTCGAAGCAGGAGACAGAGAGAGAGATATTTAAAAAAATTGAATGGCATGAACATGATGGCATTTCTCTTCCTGGAAAACACAGCATGGTACTAACAGAAAGTTTGATGACATTTACTACAGTGGTGGAGATGTAAAAGTCCACATTTGTGTTTTACTTTTCACAAAGAGCTTTAAAACTGTACTGATGCCTTTTAGCACATTTGTAAGGTCTCTCTCAGTTCTTTCAGTATTACAAGTGTTTTTCTTTCAGTACTTCAGCAAGAAGATCACAAGCCAAGGATAGGCAGCCTACCACAAGTCCAGCAAAGATCAGGAGTATGCACATCTTGGATCAGTACTAGTATTGGTCTTTCTCCCTTATAGTCTAAATTTAATTAGATTAGTCTACAATAAAACTGGGGAAACAGAGGCCACTGCATAGTATTCCAGCATTACAAGCAGCATGGGCTTGTAATGCACTACTCAGGCATTATTTAAACTTGAAAAAAGAACATGACTCCTCTTTCTGCTATTTCCAACCTTTCTTTAAAACATTCTCCTTTAACAAACCTTTAAAACAGTACTTCCCAAATCTGTTCCTGCTGGAGCCGTCACTTAACAGTATTCCATCTGCTTGGGACAGAAAGTCATAACATTTCTCTCATGTCCTGTTACATCAGCATAAATCTAGGGTAACTCCCCAGACTTCCTGCGTGACGCACTTGCTCGGGGCTTGCCTACACAAGGAAGTAAACATAAAGGAAAACTCGCCTCAATCGGAGCCCAGTACCAGCCCTGGCTCACTCCTAGTAGAAACATTCTTACCAGACAGAAAAGAAAAGCATCTTTTCCCACTCTGAATATGGATTAAACTACTTTGAACAAAGACAATCCTAATAAAATCCAAAGGTGTAATCACATGCCATAATGAAGTGCTTTACAAAAATAAACTTTCAGGATCAGAAGCAGCATGTCTTCCATCTAGTCATAAATATCCTGCTTCTCAAACGTCCCCTAATTCAGTTTAGAGGTACTCTTAGATACTGGACACAGCTTAGCATTTTGGCATGAAAACACCCTTTCACTGTCTATAACATACATTTTTACAGAATAGTCCATAACTTGGTACTTAAAAAGCACTCATTTTTCCATGAAGACAATGACTTTATTTCTTAATCTTCCATTCCCGGTTGCAAAGACTATCACACAGACTAATTAACTACATCTCATTTTGGTCTTGTACTGTGCCTCCTTTGTCCTTGTTAAAGCAGTGTAACACCCCTAAGTGGGACATAAATTATATTTACTACATGAAAGGTCATATTAAGACAGCAATTTACATTAATGTTCTTTTCTGTGTTGGTCAGACACTATAATGATACAAACTACTCAAATATCTAGAAAAGCAAAAGCAGACAGAAATGAGGGACACACAAGTGAAGAGTTTGATGTGTGAATCACGGTAAATTATTCAACCAGGGCTAATCTACTGAGATGCAAACCAATTAGTAGTTTCATTACAGTACTCTCTGTAAAATAATAATAATTGACAGATTTCTAATAATTTGCTCACCTATGTGACCACCACCTACATGTTTAAAAAGCTAAGAAACAATAGTATTTATTTGCACATATTCCTTAGAAGGCACCTGCTGTTTACAAAGATCTGTTAAGAAAGAATAGACAGTCTGGGATGAAAAGCCTTGCTCCTAAGATTTCCCACACAGATATACATCCCAGAATAATCTGGCACTATGATAAGTCCATGTGGTCAACAGAAAGAAAAATCATCATTTCATGGGGAAAAACTGTAGAGGGAGTAGGGACACAGAACTGTCTCTGATCTCTTGTTGATTCTCACAAGTTTTGTACACATTCTGTGCTATAAACACTGATTTCAGAGAGTTTCTGAAAAAGAGCAAATTGGACAGAAGCCTCAAATGTGGTGATGCCTTAGGTTTTAACTTTTATATTTTTCAAATCCTGTACTGCCTAGTGTGTAACTCTGAAGTTTCTTGTGGCCTGTCAGCTGCTGTTCTCTCATGCTGGTTAGACATAACAAACCCTCTCTAGGTTTCCACTCCAAGGACAGCAGGCCCCAAAATGTGTAAACTAAAAGCCGCTGAAGCAGGGGCAAACTTGGGGTAATTACATCATGAACTGAGGTTATAATTGGAGAATTAACCCTGATATGCAAATGAATCAAACTTATAAAAGTGTGAAGAACTCGTGACCCAGGGTCCATCTTGGGTGTAGCCTTTTGAATGCCCAGGGTGTACCTTTGAAGCTCCTTCAAAGAAATACCTACTTTTATTCTCTTATTCTTGTCTAGTCCCTGTTTTCAGGTGGCCACCCTAAGGCATCAGTGGAAGTAATTAATTTTCTCATTTGGAGCCATGTAGTCATCTTTTCATCTATTCTGATATCCTAAGTACAGAATCCAACTTTTACTTTTTCTTCCTATGTCATAAGAAATAATAGCTTGAGCTATTTAATTTCAATTATAAGCACTGTAATTTGAACTCTGCTCTCCACTCCATTTTGGTTTTGTTTTGATCTCTTTTGACAAGTCACAAGAAAAGTAATATATGAAGTTTGACCTCTTAATTCATTGTGAAAGTAGTACACCATCTATCCCACTTTGTATTTCCATGTCTTAAACAATATTTAAAGTTCTTCTGTCAATTACATACCAAAGATCATATCTAATTTGTAAGATTAATTGAAAGGAACTGGTATTTATGAATGTATGAACCAAAATACTTCATGTTCCCAACCAAGATTCAGTAATCCTGGTTGCTTATGGATACTCCAGTGTGGAGAATGAGAAAAGGAGATGCTCTGGTAAGTATTTATATATTCTGTATGAAGTGTGACTACCCTTTTTTATCTTTTTATCTAAATTATAATGAGCAAATAGCCAAGAAACTGTCTTTTCAAATAAATTTCATAATAAAACATGGATTACACATATATGTAGCCCAAAACATGTTTTATTCTGGCCTAATAGCAAAGGTCATCAAGCTAAATGCACCATAAATTCTCACAGTATTGCAAGCAAGGCAGCAATGCCACTCCTTCTTCAATTAGACATCAGTTTGGTGTGTATTGTTTCAGGTAGTCTTATCCTCTTCCTTTTTTACCACCCAAACAACAAACCTAGCTTTCACTGACTATTTCTAAAATTCCTTTCAAAGATTAGCAGCTATAAGGCCTGCATAAATCCTGCAACTCAATAACAAAAATTAAAAAGACATTTTGGTGCAAGCGTATTTTGTACAGTTTTATCTACAAATTGGTCTACTCTTTTTCTAAGTAACCATACTTAAAATTGAGGTAAAGCATGTATTGTACTCTCTCACTGTAAGCAGGAAATATCCATCCCACTCTCTGTGTTTGTTGTCCTGTAAGGCAAGATGCTGTTCTCTGAATTCTCCCTCTCAAAAAACACACTCTAAAAGCAAGATGCAGTATTATAGTAGTCTGACCATATTTTTTTAGATTACAGTTAATTCAAGCAGTTATCTGTAATAGGTTTTTAACACCACACAGAGGAGCTGGCATCATGTGAGGCCAGATCACTGACTGACATCAAAGGGGCCAACGGTGTTCTCAGTACTTTTTCTTCAGGCAGCCCCAGCTGCATTAGAAGTGATTTCCTTTCAGAAGCTCAAGGGCAGCAGGTCTTAGAGGGGACAACAGAAGTGAAACTTTGCATCTTTGTAAAAGATCAAATGGTTTCAAAAATCAGTGCCAACCCTTTTAAGATCCTGAGAAGTGAAACTTCTGACATCAGTTTTATTTGTTTACTTTCCAGTAAAGTTTCTAGCTGCAAAACCCTGTTTTGAACCCTGAGGTCCACTGATTCTGAGGCCTTGCTGGCCTAGAGTATAAATGATGAAGCGTTTTGTTGGGTTTTTTTTTCTTTTTTTTCCCTTGCTAGTTGGCTAAACCCCAAAAAACCAATTAATGTTTCTCAGCAATATTTACAGAGACTTTCACATCTGTAAATATAAATACCATGGTGATGTTCTGCATTTTCTTAAAGAAGCCTGACGACTTCTTTTAGATTCTTTCTGCTTAAATCATGTAAATCTATGAAATAGCAGCTGGAATAAAGGAGCAATAATTGACTGATCAAATTTTTCCAACTAGGATGTGTTTTCTGTTGAAATATTCTTGGTCTCGATACAGACTTGCAACTTGTGAAGCCCTCCTGTCCTGCAAAGATTTGTGGAAAGAGACCACTATCAGAGTGGAAGAAGTCACTAATGAATTTAATGTATCAGCGACACAAATATCAGCTGTCCAAGTGCTGTGTCTTACGCAGAATTTCTGCAGATCTGGGAAGTCACTGACGTGAATATTGATTACAATTTCTTTTAAAAGAATTTTTGTTCTTATTTCCATTGAGAAGTGACAACAGTATCCAGGAAGTATAGTGTTAAATTTCCTCTTCCACTGGCACTGAACTAGATAAGATTACACTCAAAGATTTAGAGGGCCTAGGAAACTTTGATAAGAAGAGAGAAAGGACCTCAGAAACATCCAAAACGTAACTGCTAGAAGGTAAAATACCTGCCCAGTCCTGCTGGGGTTTTTGCCTGTATTCTATCTGATGTTTCTGTAGCAGTTATGATACAATTTGGGCAGGATGAAGCTTGTAACAGATAAAATCTGTCTTCCATAACTTGGCTTCTACTGCTTTGCAACTTTTGTGAACACAAGACAGAAAAAACTGTTAGAAGGGAACGCTCTGCACGCAGAGTTCACTCCAGTCAATGAACTTGGAGTGTAACTGTCTTTGGCACCTTTCTTTGCCCTGCCTGTTCACGCTGTGCTGCTGCTCACGGTTCACAGTGCAAAGCAATTGTCAGTCCCTTTTACGTGTACTCTTCTTAAAGAAAATATCTTTCCTGTGAGCAACCCACTTGGCAATGCATCATCTGTAGATACAGCTGTGTGCTAAACAGGGAAAGTGTAATGTTGGTTGGTCACAGGTAGGAGGTGGATAATCTCCTTCCATTATACAACCTAGCTTTGTACAAGTTTTTCCTCATCCGGTCAGCTGGTGTGACTACTGTTGCTATCAAACTTCATGTAAAGTGAAACTGAGAACCACAGCCTAGAGTACTGAAAAAAGATGAGAATTTTATGAAGATTCACAGAATGTAGCTATTGTTTTACTCCATTTTAAAGGCAGACAGCTTTAGTCCTTATTCACCTGCATGAGGTGAACTGCTCTGCCTGAGTCCTCTGTTGTTTCTATGAAGGTGTACGCAGGAAAAGTTATATTAATTATCTTTTAAAATGACCATTTAAACTGTGCTATATTCCTAACTGGACATTCTTACTGCTCAAAATTAATTTGGTTTAACTGTTTTCGTAATTTATTTAGAAAGTACTTTAATAATTTAATTTAAGACTCCTGGCTGAAAGTACCCAAGTTCTAATTTCAATTAATCCATAAGCCCTCTGTGGTTGGACTCATCTTCCAGAGTCTTCTGCTGGCACATCCTCATCCTTGTACTTTTTCTGTTTGTTACACTGCTATCATGGTTCTATATCTGTTTTACTGAAGGACATAATGTGAGTATATTTACCATATGGTTGCTGGGAGCAAGATGAATGGGGAGCTGACTAAGAATGTATTTATTACTTAAGAAAATCAGAGCCAAGGAAGAGAAGGACAAGTGTAAAGAACTCCAGAAAGCTTTCACCAAGCTAACTGAGGATGGAAATACTCACTGGCAGGAATAGTTTTAAAACATAATTTGTGTGTTTTGGCTTCTCTAGGTACTTTAACGACTTACAGGAGTGAGAATATGAGTTTGTGCTGAGGTTTTCTAGTGCAGCTTCTAACCTGCAAAGGTGTACAAATCAAACTGTCTACTTTAATGAGAGCGAGCTTTAAATTGAAATTACTGACTCCTCTTTTTCTTAAGCTTTTCTACCAGTTATTTAGGCAACAACCATGACAAACCTGTTATTTACTAATGGAACCAGATGAATTATCAGGACTTGAAGCCAGCACCCTATAGCTGTGCTCTCAGTTAACTCTCTGAGAGCTACTGCACTCAATAAATGAGTCAATAAAGTATACAACATGGATAAAATGCCGAGTCAAATTCATCCCAGAAAAACCTGACCTTAAGTCAGTGGTTATGTCCTTTAGTGTCTGTTTAGGGCCTAAACAGAGTTCCATTGCTAAAAACACAGTATTAAGAGTTTGTAGAAGGAATTAAAGCTTCTGGTTAGCTCAAGAGTGGGGTTTATGTCTCTTCAATACTTCAATCCCAGGAGGCTCAGCTCTTGCAGTATCTGAAAAACGCTAAACCCAGAAATTACCTGTAGAACTGACCCTGTATAAACTTTGGTCAATTCAAGCCAATATCATCTCAGTCTAGGGACCCAGCTAGTCACATGTGAAACAAACGTGTCTGTGGGCAGAGGACTTAACTTGGATTCACTGCATATGGGACTTCTGCTTCAGATACACAGCATGTAAATGCTAAGCCTGAAAGCCTTGCAAAATTAGTATCATTTCAGTCAATCATTTGTGTTAACCAGAATAACTACCCAGGATGAAATTATGCTTATTTATATTGTTTCCACTTAGAAAAAAACCCCAATGACAACAACAAACAAAACCCAGCAAAACCCAAAGCAAACAAACACCCTAAATTCAAACAGATGAAAGGAAAAAAACCAGAGACAAACCCACTTCCTTTTTACCAAGGAAATCCAGGAAAAAACCACTCCAGCTGGAGATTCGTCTGCTTACAGGTATTCTACAATAAGCACACATACAGCTGAACTCCCCCACACCCCGATATTCACCTTGCAACCTGTCCTGAGATCACTCCCCAAACAGAATACAGCAATTCCCACAGCTCCATCTGAGGCTGCAAAGCCATACTAGCTCAGAAACTTGCAAAAGAACTAGGTTTTCAGAATCTTTCAGACCTTCCATTTTTACTCAAAATTTCACAAGAGAGAACCCAGAGAAACGGGATCATGCTATTCAAATACATCTCTGAAGTCTTTTTTACCTTTTGTTAATGATTATCCATCCATTTCCTGTTCATTAAACTTGTGAAGCTGGCTAACAGGAAATAATTCTATGGTGCTGAAATGGCTTGTATTATCCCAGCGAATTAATTCTTTTCAATCCACAGAACACATTTAACATTTTCATAGAATCATAGAATACTTTGGCTTGGAAGAGACCTTTAAAGTTCATCTAGTCCAACCCCCCTGCAATGAGCAGGGACATCTTCAACTAAACCAGGTTGCTCAGGGTCTTGTCCAACCTGACCTTGAGTGTTTCCAGGGATGGGGCATCCAGCACCTCTCTGGCCAACCTGTGCCACTGTTTCACTACCCACACTGTAAAAAATTATTCTGTATATCTACTCTGAATCTACCCTCTTTTAGTTTAAAACTACTTTTAGTTTGTACCTTATCCTGTTGCTACAGGCTCTATTAAAAAGTCTGTCCCCATCTTTCTTACAAGTGCCCTTCAAGTACTGAAAAGCCACATTAAGCCCTCCCCGAAGTCTTCTCCAAGATGAACAACCTCAACTCTCTCAACCTTTTCTCATAGGAGAGGTGCTCCGTCCCTCTGATCATTTTTGTAGCCTTCCTCTGGATAAGTTAATTTTTCCTGTATGATACAAAATCATGCCACATGAAGCCAGAAATACCTACTGGTTAATAAAAGCTACTTTCAAAGTCAGATCCAGCCTTCTTTTCTTTTAACATCTTAACAGGCTTCCAGTGTTTGACCTGATGTAGGTCATGTTCTGGTAGTGGCTTTGGTTCTCCCATCTCTCTTCCCAAAATGCCTCCATCATACAACTTCTTTAAAAACAAGAGAGATTTCACCAGAATAGGGAAAAAATTACAGCTGCACTCAAGCAGCTGCACTTGCTTTAAATGGATTAGGGACTAAAGAATGACAATAGAAAATGAATCTACAGAAATGAAAAACAATTTTAACATACTCTAAGTAGACTGGATTTAATAAAGGGAACCATAGGTCAAATAATGGAAATGCTGTTTATTGTAATCTAAAGGTTTAACATTCTTGAACCTATTTAAAAATTCGGGTTTGTAAAAACATGCTCATACGTACGAGTAATCATCTTTTTTTAAATTAAAGAAAGGTTTTGAACTTTTCAAATGGGTAACAAGGGAAAGCAGAAGGACTTCACTGCCTTCCAAAGGTTAACCTGGATTTATAACTATTTGCCTGATTTCTCTGCGTTTTTGCTTCCTCCTAAGGACTGAAAAGGCAAAGTAGCTTTTCCTCATCCTTTTTCTAGCTCAAGTGGATCTTTGATCCCTAAATAACAGAAAATGTGGTCCTTACAGAAATCTTACAGAGAAATAATGCTCTCTTTTCTTCATTAATAGAAATTATATTAACAGCAACCACTAATAACTATCATGCCTGAATATTACCTTAAATTGTAAGAAGCCATGCGGTATTTCTGCCCATGGAAAAGTAAGGCAAGGAGCAGCTCTCTACATTCAACAAAAGCCCTTTGCTACAAGCAGATAAATGTATATAAATGTCCTGTGATGAATTCCTTCTGTCCCTTCACACACAAACCATGACACAGCATCTTCTGTACTGAAAAAGATAATACAAAATCAGGTTGGTAAGATCATGTGCAGCATTTCAATAATAGTAATTTCCCATCCATTCTTCTGAGTTCATCAAT
Source organism: Oriolus oriolus (assembly GCA_013400235.1). Lineage (NCBI taxonomy): Eukaryota > Metazoa > Chordata > Aves > Passeriformes > Corvidae > Oriolus > Oriolus oriolus. The sequence goes on along the minus strand of VXBT01000853.1, from coordinate 85,502 downwards.
AATACATATTTTTGAAGGAGTAGTGCAATGCAGCTATAGGACATTCTGATGCTCTTCCAACTCAACCAACTGTACTTTGTGTTCAGCTGCAGTGGGTGTTTCTGAATATGATAAGTATTTCATATAGAAGATGATTGCCACAAAACCACTTAGCAGGCAGATTACAATGGAATCAAGCCAATACATCCTAAAACTGGTACCAGGATTATTACTTCTTAAACACAGCACAATTAAACCACAGAACTCATTAAAACATGCTACTGGAGGGCCTAAAAGCTGTCAAAATTAGACATTAACATAGAAAATCAAAATTCTAATGGCTATAAAAATTACAAATTACGGACATGCTTTAAGGTAACTCAAACACGAGCTGGCAGCGGTTAGGAGAAAGAAAGGCTCTTCTCCTGGCAAATAATGAAAACTATGAATTTGAAATCTTTCCTACTTTATTGTAAAGCTGGTGCTAACCAATGCCAGAAACAGAACATTGCAGCACAGCACACTCACTCTGCTGAGCTAAGGACCATGAACAAATCTGTCATTTTAGAAGACTAGAGAACGTGAAAATTTTGCAGCTCATATATTTCTGGGGGAAACCTACCTTGAACAAGCTTCATCCCAGATACGATGCAACATAAGAACTCCCGCGTGACAAGATATATTTCACTGAGCTGGACCTGATGAGAAGACAGCCACTGCTGGGTTTATTTTTTGGTTGGTTTGTTGTCCTAAACCATTTTGGGAATACACACGCAATCTTCCTCTTTGCAAGTTATGATGATTATGCATTAGTACAATTATATTGGCTAAAAATATTCCCTGTTCTAAATAGGCCTGTGAAAGCAAAGCAAGCTGTGCTGCTATGGGCACTGCCTCGCTTCCCTCACGGCCTGTACAAACATTCCCTGGTGAAATCCCACTATCTCTGACACTTGACTATTCCAGGCGGTTTTCACCGGCTAACTCTCAAGTCACACCCCAAGTATCTTTCCAGATTTCTGAGGGAGAACCACGGTAAGAGTCCTGTACAATTGTAACTGCCAGACATATTGTTACACTTGAGAAATCCAGCAAGTCTTCTGAGTCTTAAATTGGGAATCAGGAGGTGGATTTTTTATATATATTTTTTTAGTATGTCTGGTTCTGAGCAGCAGGAATCCAGCTGGCGAGTTAAGGTATTGGATGCAGCATTTCAGAAGACAACAGAATGAAAGCAAAATAATTCATTAGATAGAAGACTCAGCGAAATCTACTGCAAAGGATTTTCCAAAGAAACGGAAAAGAGAAGGGGCCTCCCAGGTGGTTAAAAGTCCACCAGTCTAGAAGGGTTGGAATGCTCTTGCCTCAGTATTGTTAAATCAGCATCCCTCAAAGTCACCTCTACAGATATTCAGAAGTTTAATACCAATACTCTGCAAATTAAAATCCTGTAGAGAACAACCACAAAGCCTTCTGCAACACTTTGACACCATCCACGCTATATTGTACAATTTAGGCACATACCCAATATATTATTAGTGCATTTCTCCAAGAAACAATGCAAACAATTCCTATAAAAGTGAATCTGCACAGTATGAACGGGTTTGCTGTTAAGAACATTCTGCTTCAGTAGAAGTGCCAAAAAAAAAGTTTAAATCAAACATATATGTGTATTTTTCAGTTTGGGTTTTGTTTTGTTTCTTCTTTCTCCAGGTCTTTTATTCTACAGTACAGCTCTCCCTGAGACAGGCTTCTATCACAGGAAAAACTAAATGAGTACATTTCACATTTGGTTAAATGTGCGTGCCAGCTCCTTCATTCATCGATGGGTGGGTCAGGATGGCTTTGGAGAAAAATAAGGCTCCCCTGAAAAGGCACAGGCTGGAAAACTGTTTGGAAAATAAGAAGGTGCAGGAGGTGATTACGTTGGAGAAATTAACATGGAATAAACTAGGGTGTGAATTGCCAGTGAATTATTTACTCTGCAGTAATGGCTCTCTACACGCATGCTTTGGCTCACATTATCTGCATGTCCACGCTGCATTAATGAGGCACTCTGAATAAAGCCAGCCCGGCCAGCCCCACGGGCAGCAGGGGATGAGATGCAGGATGCACCGGGGTGGTGCAGCGCCACGCTGCCCCAGCCACTGTCACCAGCACTGTCTGGAACCCCCACCCAGCACGGCCCAGCTTTGGAATCACTGCAAGGCAACCCATTACACTGGGTAAGTCATGGTGATTCCAGCTCGGCAACAGTAAGGGAAAGCACCCAGTCCTGAAAGCTCCTTTCCCTCATTTTGTGGGCTGTTTTCATAGGAGCCTGTCCAGGTTCCCAGCTCTCCCTTATGTGCAGCAAGGGGCATCTCTCTTCCTCTCAGCCAGATGCTGCATCTGAGCAGCAATTCCTGCTCCTGTGCCACACAGCCTGCAAAGCAGAGGGTTCCTGAGGACACTTGACAGACATCCCTTCTCCAAATAACCAGTGGCAGTGCACTCAGGCTGGAATTATGCATCGATCCTGCAAGTTGAGACTCGCAGAAACAAATCCAGAACTACCACTATGCCAACTGGAAACCACCTGATTTGAATTAAAGCATCGCTAGTGTCCAGCACAAGTGGAAGAGAGAAAGGGGGAAAATACAAACAGGAGGTAGAATTTGGACAAATCACAAAGGGGACTGACAGATGCAAGGTGGTACTGCAACTGGTAGCCATAAAATTACTTTTTGGTTTTTTTGTTTTTTGGGTTTTTTTTTTTGTTAGTTTCGGAGTTTTTGTTTGGTTGGTTGTTGTTTGTTTGGGGGGGTTGTAGGGTTTTTCTGTTGGTAAAGTCAAGGGGAGAGTCTGGAAAAAAATTCTTTAGGTAAATTTGTTACTGAATAATCAAACAAACAATTGGGCTGCTACGTTCTCAGACATGAATAACGGTGTCTTCCAGGCCAAGAAGTGAAGGAATTTCAGGAGAAGGTGAGGTGTATAAAATAGAAGGCATTTCACAATCTTTTTTGTCCTCTGCATTACGGTTCACTGCCTTCATCAATTGTACTTGTGCAGCAGGTCTCTGAGGCTGACAAAGTCTGGCACATGTGAAGGGATGCTATGAGCAGCCAAGCACATAAACTTCTTTGGTTCCCACCTGCTAAAGTCAGTGTGAGCTATGGAACACCATATATCCCGCTGAATCCTTCAGCATTCAATCCTAAAAAAACAACCACAGCTTTAAGAAAACATCGCTATTCTCTTACTGACCAAATGTTGGGGGATTTTCTGTTGTTATGGTAATAAGTATTTTATAGTATGCTTTAAAATAAAAAATGAAAGGTGACACTTCGTCACTATGTACTTACCATGTTTTGCAGGCTTCCCAATCTGTCCCCTTCCTGCCCCTCCTCCCCCAATATATATAAATTCTTAATTTTCATTTACAGTTTAACAGTATTGGAATGCTTATGCTGGAAACACTGAATGAGAATATTCTGCCATCCAATGCAAAACAAAATCCCTGCTTTCACTTCCATTTTCAAGACTTGCAAGTAATTTTTTATTACTTTTTACTCTGAAAACGTTCAATAACAGTAATCAGTTTTAACATCGGTTTAAATCTTGTTGACTATGCTGTTTCCTCTGTGCCCATTGTCGTCTCCTTTCAAGCTGGATTCCATGGATTTCAATGGCGTTCTGCACAATTCTGTTCTTGCAGATTTACTCATGAGGTGTGGTTATTGTTACGTGTGGGAAAGTGTCATTATATAAAAGTTCTGGTATGACAAGTACCTGTCACAGTTGTGTCACCTTTATTCAACACGTATGTGCTCAAAACTTACTTTCAGGTAGTTTCTTTGTTTGAGATGTTCCATAACACAATCCAGGGAGTAAACTGTGCTTAATGCTTGCAGGTATGAGATGGGGAAACCTACCTTGAACAAGCTTCATCCTAGATACGATGCAACATAAGGACTCCCGCATGACAGCCCCCTTTCAGTCTTACATAACCCTTGGGACATGGTGGGATGCTGCATTGAAAGCATTAGGAATGAGGTTGGCTTTGGGAAACTGGAAGTTCTGCAGGATCATGTGTTTGGACTTGCCATCTGCATGGTTCAGGAGTTACTACATGGATCACTTTCTCCCAGTCATCTGCACGGTGAGTCACACAAACTGAAAGCGGAAGGCGGATGTGTGAACAAAGCAGATGTGGGTGTTTGTGGGGCTTCTCCTCACCTTTCCAGAGCCCTTGTTTTCTGACCTGCGCCATCCAGGGCAACTATGTTTGGACCTTGGGAGGCCAGGGTGGCGGGCCACCTCAGCCACCACCTTGGATGGAGACCGGATTGTTAAAGGATAAAACCCCTCACAGCTGAGTCTCTGGAACTCTCCATGACTCAAACTTCCACCTACAGCTGGAAGCCTGGCCATCTTTGTTTGTTTAACTGAGCACGAGCAGGAATACCCCACAAGCCGAGTGCTTACCATGGTAAACATAAATGTCTCTCCCGAGCCCTGGTTGTCCGAGGGGTGCCTGCAGCCCCGGACAGGCCGGTTCACGGCCAAAAGCACATGCAGAGAAATAGTTTCCAAAACCCAAAACCAAACCTGAAACTGGATCCGTACACACAGGCTCCTGGAGCTCAGATGGCAAACCTCCTCCTCCGGGTCTGATTGCAAGCCCAGGGCTACCGTCTGCTATCGGCTCATTTTTTTACCTCGACCAAATCCGAAATGTGGTCTGATGGAGGGGGCCTAAATAAATCTATTAAATAAATTTTTCAAAACCCCAAACAAACAAACATCTTACGAACATATATATTACCATATATATATTAAACTACCCTTCTGTGAACGTGCCTGCAGCTCGCACGGCAGGCCCCTGGCACTGGAGCTCTGTGAGGGCTGCAGCTCGGCCGCGAACGGCGCGGGAACGCGGCGGCCGAGCGGCCGCCATCGAGCGGCTGCGCCACTTGCGCAGGTCCCGATGCCCTGCGCGGCGGCGCCGGTGGCCCCCAGCGTAGTAGCGTTCGTGAATACCGATGCTGCACTGCGGCGGCGGCACGGCGCAACCAAACCTCCTCCCTCCACCGCCCACCCCGGGCCCTGGCACCGCCCCCTTCCTCGGCTTTGATTGGCAGGGCCGGTGGAGCGCTCGGCGGCGATTGGCGGATGCCGGCGGGAGGTGGGGTAGGTTGCGTGAAGGGTGATAAAGTTAGTGGGGCTGCCGGGGAGCGCCTGAGACGCGGCGGCGGTGGTTGGCGCTCTATGGAGGTGGCGGGGGGAGGCGTCGGGCCGGTGCTGCTGCTGCGGTGGTGACTCGGAGACTCGCCCTGTCCCGCGCGCTCCCCCCTTCCCCTCCCCAGCCCCGGTCCCCGGCTCCCTTCCCCTCCCTCCCCTTCTCTTGCCTTTTCCCCTGCCCTTGGTAGCCGCCGGGACCCGGGGAAGCTGACAAGGCCTTCGGGGAGGGGAGAAATGCGGGAGG
>VXBT01000853.1:0-79335 GCA_013400235.1 Oriolus oriolus | reverse complement strand
GCGGGGGGCCGGCGGCGCCGCACGGCACCTGCGGGGGGCGCCCTCCGCGGCCGAGCCTTTTGTTCGCCGCCGCCATGTTGTCCCCGCTCCTCGTGCCCGCGCCGGGCGGGCGGGGGGCACTCGGCACGCTCGGCTCTGGGAGGGCTCCGAGAGCATCCGGGACACTTTCAGCCCTCCCTCCCCCAGGCGTCTCTGTCCCCGTGATCGCCTTTCTGCTACGTGAGCAGTGCAGTGAGGTTCTAATTTCTGCAAGCTGAAAGTTGAGGTGGTGGGTGGACGGTACCTTTTTTCATTATTTGGTAGCTTAGTACGCCATTTGGACGCAGAATACACGCCTTTTAGTACATTAAGTGTGCATTTTGTTGTCTAATGCTTTTGACTTAGAATTTGGCTGCTTTGTCGTGCTTTATAAATCATAGCTTCTAAGTCATATCAGTAAAGGACTCATTGTGCTGTATAATCAGAAAAAAGTACTTTCGTTCTTTCCTACAAGTACTCTTGGCTTTTGGCTAAACTTGAGGGTTTTGCTCAGTCCGTGATTCTTTTACCTCTTTCCCCTCACCCCCGCTGGAAAACATGGCTACAGTTATAAAATCGGCTGTTCTGTGACTGTCCCAAGTATTGCATGAATGAGAGTTTTTTTTCTTTTTGTGAAGTTCAATGTTGGAGGGTTCTTACTCTCGAACAAACATTTGTACTTTTTAAAATAAGACGCTATGGCTGATAGTAAAACAACTGTAATATGAATGCTTGGTTTGTCTTTCTAGGTTTTGTTTTTCCCTACCCCGTCAATTTAATTTTATTCTTTTGAAGATTCTTCGTTGTCAAGCCGCCAAAGTGGAGAGTGCGATTGCAGAAGGGGGTGCTTCTCGTTTCAGGTACCAGTGCCTATTGTTTGTTTAATGAGCAGTGAGCAATGGAAAATCTCCTTTGAGGAGAACTTAAATTAGCGTAATGTTTATACAAAAATCGAGATGTTTGAAGGCGAAGGCATTGTTTGAACTTACCCAGGATTCTGTGGTTGTTTTTAACAGTGCTTCTTCAGGCGGAGGAGGTGGTAGGGGTGCACCTCAGCACTATCCCAAGACTGCCAGCAACAGGTATGTCATCTAGCTCTTTGAGTTTGCATGATTTCAGGGTGAGAGCATGGCTGATGGTGAATGCAGAACTGAAAACAGGGTATCTTTTAAGTTGTACAATGAATACCTACTGAGCTAAAGACCATTAAATGTTTTCCAGTCTGTGCCCTGTAAAGTGTACCTCATGGGTGATAGGTGGTGCATGGGCTTGTTCATATATTTAAATTAAAAAGTGTGGAGAGTTTCTTTTGGTGCCTGGGATTGTTGTTGTTGAGTGAGTACTTTCCTGTGCAGCAGTGTTGGTAGGGGCAATTGTGTGCTCTTAAAGTAAGTAATACAGTTGGTCTGAGTAAGGCAACACTGAAAGGTTAAAAGGGCAGTTCTTTAAATCACTTGTTTCTGCTTTAACAACCATATTCTTCAAAATTTTACAGCGAGTTCCTGGGGAAAACCCCAGGGCAAAACGCTCAGAAATGGATTCCTTCACGAAGCACTAGACGAGATGACGACTCCGCAAACGACAAAGAACGACATGATGCAATCTTCAGGAAAGTAAGAGGGTAAGTTCTCCACAAAATTACTTACTTCTTTCCTTACTCTTTTTTAATTAGCAGTGCGTATCTAAGAAATAGGCTGGAGGATAGTGAGATGTGGGTCTTGAGTTTGGGGAGGTGTGTCCTTTAGCAAGGAACTAACCTGATGATCTAGCAGCAGGAAACACTTAAAGAAATTCTTGTAAGCAGATTAGTGTTTCCAATGATATTTCATATTCTGAAGATCACAAAAACAACCCAGTTGAATGGAAAATTGCACTTTTCAATTTGTAACAGACTTAAAAAGTAAAGATAAGTTGAGTCTAAAGTGACTCATAGCATGCTTACAATATCTGTATGTTCTGTGTTTTTGGTTTTTTTTCCTCTTTAGCATACTAAATAAGCTTACTCCTGAAAAGTTTGACAAGCTATGCCTTGAGCTCCTCAATGTGGGTGTAGAATCTAAGCTCATCCTAAAAGGGGTCATACTGCTGGTAAGCGTGCTGCATTTCTTTCAACTAAAATTTTCTTGCGTGCTAAGCAGGGAGTTGGTTGGTTTTGATGGGATGCAGAAGTAGCATGGATAATGCTTTTGTGTATTTGGATTATCCAACACCACCTCCCACCCCTGCTTTCTGTGTGAAAAAGGACCTACTGGGGGGGAAGTAGGTTTAATGCTTGAACTTTCTCATTTAGAAGTCTCCACAATCACTAAATGTGACTGGGGATTCTGTGATTATTTTTTTTAATAATCTAAAATGCTAGTTAGTGGTCTTATTTGCATGCCCCCTCCCCCCTGCTTCCTGTTTTCCTGAGGAGCAAGCCTCATGGTTTTGGAAAGGCTACCACTGGTGATCTCTTGGGACATGATGTAACTGTTACATCACTTTTATTAATCTGAGATCAGATTGATGATACTAACTTCGGTGTTGTGATGATAAACTTGGGTTTTGTTGGCTGAGGATTACAGAGGCTTTTCAGTAGCATGCAGTAGCTTTTGTCCTTTGCTTCAGCATTAAGACTGGTATTGGACCGCACTCTTTCTGTGTTTGATTTAGCAGAAAACTGGGTGTTCTAGATGAGAGTGGTAATAATCCATTCTGTGTCTTGCAACTCACTTTCTTAATAACATTTGCACCCTACTGCTGCCTTACTCAACCTGAATCTCTGCAGATCGTAGACAAAGCCCTTGAAGAGCCCAAGTATAGCTCGCTGTACGCTCAACTATGTCTGCGACTGGCAGAAGATGCACCCAACTTTGATGGCCCATCAGCAGAGAGTCATCCAGGACAGAAGCAAAGCACAGTGAGTGCATCTCTCAGTCTGGAATGGTAAATTTTGCTTGCATGTGTCGCTGCCCTGATTAGCTTAATCGTTTTCTTTGTTCTCTTTCTGTAGACATTCAGACGCCTCCTAATATCTAAACTTCAAGATGAATTTGAAAACCGAACCAGAAATGTTGATAGTAAGTTTTAAAACCACTTCAATATGGAATCTATTTGTCACCTTTTCCCACAGCCATGTAAAACAGGCTTCTTTGTTTTCCAGTCTATGATAAGCACGATGGTCCCCTCCTCCCTGAGGAGGAGGAACAGAGAGCCATTGCCAAGATCAAGATGCTGGGGAACATCAAATTCATTGGAGAACTTGGCAAGCTTGATCTTATTCATGAATCTATCCTTCATAAGTGCATCAAAACAGTGAGTATTTAGATTGAGTGGGGGCTAAGAGGAAAACAGAACTTAAAAACTAAAAAAACAAAACAGTGCAAATGTTGATGCTGCTTGGGGAGTCTTGGAGCATAAAATGCAACAAAAATATTTCCTGACGATTACCTATCCCCCGCTATTATATTTTGGCATGATGAAGAAGTAAAATCAGCTTTATTCAAAGCCATAGGAATTGTCTACAAGGGAAAATCTAGTTTGGCCTAGACAGAAGTGTGATGTAGGTGCTTGAAAGTACACACACTTTTAAGAATTTGCAGTTGTTAAAACTTAGATTTTAAGTCCACTTGCCTTCAGAACAAAACGTTTTTGTATGTGTCAGTTTACAAAGTTTGTTGCTTAGTATAAATTGTCACTTATGAAGTTTTTAAATGCTAAATTTCCCCTTTAATATTTCAGCTTTTGGAAAAGAAGAAGAGAGTTCAACTCAAAGATATGGGGGAGGATTTGGAGTGCCTCTGTCAGATAATGAGGACAGTGGGACCTAGATTAGATCATGCGAAAGCCAAGGTATGTGCCCATCCAGTGCAGTAATTAACCTAATTAAATTATGTGACTGAGACTTCTGATTGCTTGAACCTTCTGTATTCATAAGTACAAAAGAGAGGTGTGGTTTATTTTCAGAGAAAAGAATGCCAAGTGTGGTTCCTACACCAAATCTTTCAATAGAAAAAGGAGCCAGTCACTGAAACAGTTTTATGCTTTTCCCAGGATGTAGTTGGAGTCATCAGTAAAGAAAGCGAGACTGCTGTTTTTCTACAAGCTGTTTGAAAAAAACGTGCTGAGGAACTATTCTTAGTAGAGCTAGGTGATTTGAGAGATGGGGAGTTCAGAATGTAAGCTTAAAATGAATGAGAATTTTGACTGTGTTGTATCTCTCACTGAAACATCTTGATGCATTAGATCTCTAATTCTGTAATCAAGGAGGTAGAGATGGCAGGAAAGGGCAGCTTGTTGTATTATTTTGTCTTTGAGTAAAAACACTTAAGGCACTGACAGAATTACCCCAACTTGTAACTTTTGTTCCCCCAGTCCTTAATGGATCAGTACTTTGCCCGTATGCGCTCCTTGATGTCAAGTAAGGAATTGCCAGCAAGGATTCGTTTCCTGCTGCAGGTATGATAATAAAAGTTTCTTGATGTTTTCTTCTTGCAAAATTGTCTCGAATCCTTTCCTAATATCCTGTTCTGTTCCAAGGATACTGTGGAGTTGAGAGAACACAACTGGGTTCCTCGCAAAGCTTTTCTTGACAATGGACCAAAGACTATCAATCAAATCCGTCAAGATGCAGTAAAAGTAAGTGTTGTGTGTATGGTCGAGAGCCTGGCTTGATGCTGTGCACTTAGGAGTAGTTCTCACACAGTGTGATGGTTGGGTTAAGGGTTAAAACCATATGGACTTCAGTAGTTGGGGACTAAAAACTTGGCTTTCTCAGGGACTGTTAACTTGAAACTGACCAAAATTATAATTCCTGTTTTAAAGGATCTGGGAGTTTTTATTCCTGCTCCTATGTCTCAAGGGATGAGAAGCGACTTCTTTCTGGAGGGACCCTTTATGCCACCCAGGATGAAACTTGACAGGGACCCACTCGGAGGGCTTGCTGATATGTTTGGACAAATGCCAGGTACAGGCATCACAGGGGTGATGGGATGGCTGTGGCTCTGCTGTGCTGAACAAGAGCTAAAACTCATTTGTCTCCTTGCTAATCCAGGTAGCGGAATTGGTACTGGTCCAGGGGTTATTCAGGATAGATTTTCACCCACCATGGGACGCCATCGTTCAAACCAACTCTTCAATGGCCATGGGGGTCACCTCATGCCTTCTGCTCAATCCCAGTTTGGAGACCTAGGCAAATCTTTTCTGAAAAGTCAGGTAAGGAAGATGTTCACACGATGAGTTCAGCTTGTTTAGAAGCTCTTCCTGAGATGCGTATGTTATGGATTGTAGACTGCTTATGTTGAAAGACCTATTCAGATTTAATTCTGGTAACTGATGCTCAGCTGATACAAAAATTCTAAACCACTTTTTAAATTGTACAAAAGATGCAAGAAGTACACTTTTTGGTTTTGTTTTTTTTTTTTTTTTAACTGCAAGAAAAGGTGCATGTGGCTTTGGTGGGTCAGAACGGTGTGTTTTATTTAAAAGATAGCCCTGTTTTTAGGGATAGATGGTACTCTCCCACCACCCCTGCTCCTTCTTTCTCCCTGCCTGGCAAATAGAGTCTTTGTTCCTCTGGTCCCTCTGGTACTACTCATCATATGATGTACGCCACTCCATCATCTGCACTTCTTTCTCTATATCTCCCTTTCTGAAATAGGGGCAAAGCCAACTCTACCATACCCAGAATCAGGGACTCTTATCCCAGCAACAAGGACAGTCGAAGGATATGCCACCTCGGTTTTCTAAGAAAGGACAGCTTAATGCAGATGAGGTACATGACATGCCTACATTACTTACAGCCTATTCTAAATATTGCCCAATGATTATAGCAAGACGCGTTATTATGAGGACTAATGCTGGAACTCTCTCCTCCTCCTCCTTCTCCTCCTTCTTTGTCCCTTCCTCTTTCACCTTTTACCCCCCTCACTTTCCTTAGGGTATCCAGCGTCCTATGAGCAAGACCTGAGATATGAGGGCAATTTTTTGGGGTGTCCCTTTCTTCCCACACACTTCCAAGAACACTACTCTGACATCAGTTCCCATGCATCCTATTGATAACAATACATTTAATTAAAACTTCAGAAAATCCTGAACTTTAGAAACCCTGAAGTACTGGACCAGGTTAATTTTTTTTTTTGTTTGTTTTCTTTTGTTTAGAACTGGCTAATAGGCAAAATTTCAAATGCAGCGTAAACTGCATTGTGATTTTGAGTGTTAACCAGACTTGTATCCCGATTTCTGAGCAATTTGGTAGAGTTTTATCTTGGCTGTAAAATACATCAGCAAACATGCTGATTATCTTCTTGGGTCTCTAACATACTGCATCTAAAAGGAGCATTTCCAGGTTTTTATACCAAGTGAACTAAGTGCCAGTAAACTTGCTTTTGGGGGAGTTCCAGAACACATGTGGCTTAATCTTTTATTTGAGTATTAACGTTGTAAAAATGGAGTCATGCTTCAGTGAGATCAGTTGGAGTGAGTCCATGGCTGTGTATTGTTGGTCAGAATACTTGAAACAGTTTGAGTTTTTTCTGACTTACTGTTTACAGATTAGCCTGAGACCTGCTCAGTCTTTTCTAATGAATAAAAACCAAGTGCCAAAGCTTCAGCCCCAGATAACTATGATTCCTCCCAGTGCTCAACCACCACGCACTCAGACACCGCCTTTGGGACAGGTAAATACAAAAAATTCTTGTATATTGTTGGCTATACTTACCTGTTAGTGCTTGGAAAACTTAATTTCTAATGTGGGAAGGGAGAGACAAGTCTTTTGATTGCACAGAGCAGTACTTGGGAAAAGAATGTGTGAAAACAAATTAATTTGAGTTCCATCTGCTATTGTATGTTTAGTATTGTTAAACTCGTTAAAAGCAAAGGTAGGTGTGCTGCGAAGAAACAAATTCTGGTCTCTATTTCAGCCGCCTCAACTTGGTCTTAAAACAAATCCACCACTTATACAAGAGAAGCCTGCAAAGACCACCAAGAAACCACCGCCTTCTAAGGAAGAGCTACTTAAACAAACTGTAAGTTAGTGTGCAGTAGTGACTCTTACAGCTTCAGATGTGCTTTTCAAAAACGTTTAACTGTATTTCTTCCTCTAGGAGGCTGTTGTGACTGAGTATCTGAACAATGGAAATGCTAATGATGCTGTCAATACTGTGAGAGAAATGAGAGCTCCGAAACACTTCATTCCTGAGATGCTGAGCAAAGTAATCCTTCAGTCCCTAGATAGATCAGATGAGGACAAAGAGAAAGCAAGTACTTTGATCAGCTTGCTCAAGCAGGAGGGAATAGCCACCAGTGACAACTTCATGCAGGTACTGTGGTGTGATAGTCTTGCATTCCTTGTTTCTTGGCTCTGTGTTGTGTAGCTGCTTTAAAGGCAGTGTGCAAATATCTTTTAAGTCCTGTTGATCTGAGGAGGTAAAAATACTATATGAATCTGTGAGGGGCATAAGAAGCAAGGAAAGGAAGGAATGTAGTATTTGGAGAGCTGGAACCTGGGATCCTTTTTGCAAGTGATTACAAAAAGGGTACTATGAATATTATGTTGCAGAGGAACAAAATGACTGGAGAATTTCAGCTTGTGTGTGTACTGTTTCTTAGGCATTCCTGAATGTATTGGACCAGTGCCCCAAACTGGAGGTGGACATCCCATTGGTGAAATCCTACTTAGCACAGTTTGCAGCCCGTGCCATTATTTCAGACCTGGTGAGCATTTCCGAACTGGCTCAACCACTGGAAAGTGGCACCCATTTCCCTCTCTTCCTGCTCTGTCTTCAGCAGTTAGCTAAGTTACAAGACCGTGAATGGCTAACAGAATTGTTCCAACAAAGCAAAGTGAACATGCAGAAAATGTTACCAGGTAAGAGTTGCCACAGAGCTCTTCTGTCCCCTGATCCCAGAGCAAGCAAGATGATGTTCTAGTTTGTGCCAGAGTAAAATAACATGCAGGGTTATGTGGGTGGAATCAGCTGTCACTATTGTTAGGAGTGGTGTTTCTTAAGGGGATGGCTGGAGCCATGAACATTGGTTACAGCTCTTGAGGAGCACAAGCACTTATATGTGACTGACTTCATTTCCTTGTCAGAAATTGACCAGAACAAGGATCGCATGCTGGAGATCTTGGAAGGGAAGGGGCTTAGCTTCTTGTTCCCACTTCTGAAACTGGAGAAGGAACTGCTAAAGCAAATAAAATCGGATCCATCCCCTCAAGCCATCTATAAGTGGATTAAAGATAACATTTCACCCAAGCTTCATGTAGATAAGGGATTTGTGAATATATTGATGACCAGGTGAGATTCTGTTTTGGTGTATTTTAGGTACTTGTTTGGTTAATTAAGCTACCAGTGAGGCACTTACTCTGTAAAGGGTGACATGTAACTCTGCAGAAATCTGAGATGTACATGGGGAGACAGGTTGTTCTGAGTGAACCTTCTCTGTTAAAATCCTATTGTATTTGAGAAGAAAAGCAAGTCTCCAGGCTTCCATCCATGTGAAGTAGTGTTCTCTATGGGAAAAAGTCTAGACCCATGTATTTTTCTATAAATGCAGAGCCATAAGAGCAAAACAAGAATTTTTGTGGTGTGCTGCCAACCACAAATCCCTGTGCGTGCTCCTGACTGCGGGTGCAAGCAGGAGAATATTGGTAGTGATAGCTATCTGAATTTGAAATGTAAAGTTCTTGAGCTTAGTTTACAGAACTTAGCTTGGCTTTTCTTCTGTCCAGTTTCTTGCAGTATATTTCTAGTGAAGTAAACCCACCCAGTGACGAATCGGATTCTTCATCTGCTCCATCTAAAGAGCAGCTCGAGCAGGAAAAACAGCTGCTTCTTTCCTTCAAGCCAGTGATGCAGAAGTTCCTCCATGACCATGTTGATCTGCAAGTGAGTGCTTTATATGCACTCCAGGTGCACTGCTACAACAATAATTTTCCAAAAGGTAAGTGCATTGAGGTCTTACCTGAATTGGCTTGTCACTGCATTTCTTAGAGTCCAGTAAGCTGTTGAGAAGATTATAAAGCTAACCAAGGTAAAACTTACTTCCATAGGCATGTTACTGCGCTTCTTTGTTCATTTCTATGACATGGAGATTATTGAAGAAGAAGCCTTCTTGGCATGGAAAGAAGACATTACTCAAGAGTTTCCAGGGAAAGGCAAAGCTTTATTCCAGGTAAATGTGCTGACATTAGAGACCTGTTTTTGGTTACTTCTGCTGCACTGGAGTGTTTGAGAAGATTTTCCAAGTGTCTAAGACTTGTAAGTACCTAACACTTCATGGAATGTTTCACTAGGAAGGAGTTAAAAGCAAGATGAGCTAAATCTCTCCTGTTTACTGGAGGCCTATATGTAGTGCAAGCGTGGCTGAAGAGTTTTTTAACGCTAGTTGGGGGGGAAGATGAATGTTCTGCAGAAGTACTTAATGGGGAAACAATTCCTGCTCCCTTCAATCAATTTTGTGTAACTGCAGGTAAACCAGTGGCTAACCTGGCTGGAAACTGCTGAAGAAGAAGAATCTGAAGAAGAAGCTGACTAAAGAACCAGCCAAAGCCTTAAATTGTGCAAACATACTGTTGCTATGATGTAACTGCATTTGACCTAACCACTGCGAAAATTCATTCCGCTGTAATGTTTCACAATATTTAAAGCAGAAGTATGTCAGTAGGATATTCTCTGCAAAAGGTTTTTGTAGTATGTCTTAATAGTCTACAATAAAAATATTTTAGAGTATCTTTAATGTTTAGATAACAGTGTATTAGCAGCATGCAATAATTACATCATAAGTTCTCGAGCAGAAGCAGTCTGTTGCAAGGGTCTTCTTTGCTGCCAGTTATCATAGGCTGTTTTTAAGTTAGAAAACTGAATAGCAACACTGAATACTGTAGAAATGCACTTTGCTCAGTGTAATACTTGAGTTGTTGCAATATTTGATTATCCATTTGGTTGTTACAGAGAATCCTTAACTGTAATCGATGGTTGTTGCCGTAATAGTATATTTGCCTGTATTTCTACCTCTAGTAATGGGCTTTATGTGCTAGGTTTTAATATCCTTGAGCCTGGGCAAGTGCACAAGTCTTTTTTTAAAAGGAACAGTTTACTTGCACAAAAACTGATCGGCTGAAGAGATGGTTTAATGCCCTTTGGAAGAGGTTTTTGTGGGTGTGAAACATGACATGGTGAGAAATTTGAATTGGTCCCTCTTATAGTACTGAAATTAAGTCTACTTAATTTATCAAGACATGTTCATGCCCTGATTTTATATACTTGTATCTATCAATAAACATTGTGATACTTGACTTGTTTCTGAATGTCTCCCAGTAGAAAAGTTTCGGCTGATGGCTTGTTCACTTAAGAAAGGAAACATCAGTGGGAGTTGCCTTAGGTTGCAACCATCATGAAGTGATTTTTACACTCCTTGTCTGGATATGCAGATGAATTCTAAATAAGGTCACAGACAAGATTAGACACTACAGCTGTGTTGTGACAGGAGGAAAATGATGGAATTCTGCTGAAGAAATGGTAGGGGTTTGCCTTGTGGTCCAATGTATGCTTTATCAGTGAGTATGTGCTTTTGACTTGATAATGCTTTGAGCTTCCCCCAGGCCACATGCATGTTTCTGAATCAAGTGGCATTGTCTATTAGCTGCCTGTTTCTCAAATCAAATTGGCAAAAAAAATCCCTACAAAAGAGTTGAATGATGTTGCATTGTACAGGCTTGAAATGTCATCTATTAAATACTCAAAATACCTTACCTTCCTAGAACCTTGTCCCCGGTGAGTTTTTTTGTCTTGTTGATACTCAACCTGTTGAAAGGTGATGCATTTGTAATGGCAAAAGGGTAGTGGCTCCTGGACTGGAGCTTGCTTTGCCAGTGATGTGAGTGCTGTAGCCTATAAACTGTTAGGCACCACAGGAGGTGAAGTGGAGCCCAAGAAAAGGACTAGAGCTGATAATTAGGCTTGCTTTGAGGAAAGGGATAGTTGGAGTTGGCATAGAGCATCTTGTAATGCTGCGGCTGGAAAAGCAGGTCATGGTTTGCCTTGGAGGGCTCCCTAACTCCAGTCACAGCCCTGGCCTCCAGAGTGTTTGTGAGCCACAGTCTGTCAAGGAGTTCTGCAAATGCCTTGGGGAGCTCCTGTGCAGTGTGGAGCCCAGGAAATCCGGGGACCGTGCTCTACAAGCCAAGTGACATAAAAGGGTATTTAACTTGAATTGCTGGCAAAAATTCCATGGCACCATCTCCCCATTTCAGAAATGAGGTGTATTCAGCAGTGTAAGGGAGAGCAGGATGCTGGTGTGAAGTCCAGAATGAGACAGGAATGCTCCAACTGCAGGTTAGGGGCTCGAGGTTGAGAGCTGGCTGTGTGTGATGTAGTCACTGCTAGAACTATGGGGGTGCAGAGTTCACTCCTCACTCTGTGTGCTGGCTCAGGTGCATGTCTGCTGCAGTCCCTAAGGTTCTGCAGTTCAATACTCCTTTAACAGGGTGGAGGAATACAAGTACAGTTAGAGGGTTCATTTAATCCTAATTAATTCAAAGTTCCAGAATTGCATTTTTGAGTGTAATAAGGTGCTGTGAAGTGAAATTTACTGTTGTTTCACTACTAGTATTGTGTTTCTCCAAGTTTGTTAGTTTGTCCTTAGACTTTGCTGTTACTGCTGGTTGGTTTAGTGGTGTGTGGTGCTGTGATGCTACTTCTTGTGTATCTGATAATCTGTACATGTAGCACGTGCTGCACTTGGCTCCCGTGCACTGCAGAGGGGAGATGGGGAGGAACCACAAGTCAGGAAAGACAATGGTTTCCAACTCAATTTATACCAGAGGTGAGAGGAAAAGGTAGAGGGATGTGCAAGTAAAAATTCCCAGTCAAAACTTAAAAATTGATCCAGAACCTGCCACTAAGCTTTTCTGCCACATTTTGGAGAAGGCTGAGCTGGCAGCTGTGGGTTCCTTGAATGGAGTAACTAAGCCTTGTATTCTTGCCCAGTGTAACATGTCCTTACCACAGCCTTACACACCTGTGCATGGAGGCTTTGCTGCTTGGCTTGTTTCTAACTAATCACTGTGTTAGGAACTCTGGTAGAGGAAACTATAGAAAGAACTACTGAAAATGCAGAACAGAACTTAAATAGTAGAAAATGCCACTAAAGCGTGGAATTACCATCACATGACTTGGAAAAGATACATGTGCTGTGAACAGGTCTGGATTTTTCAAACTGGTGTAAAAATGCTGCTTACTGCAGTGTGCACATCAACGTGGTCTCTCCATCAATGAGGAGAGGTGGTAGCATCTTCGTGGTCTGTAACTGCTGCTGAAGTTTTCAACTGCTCAGCTTGTGGCTAATCTGGAACAGGGGATGGCTGTTGGGTTGGTCTCACTTCTTTGTTCCTGTTGACTATGAGTGGCATTGTACTTCAAGTGTAAACAGAGTGCTCAATTCTACCTAGTAAAGTCACAGTCAAAATTAAACCACTCTTAACTGATAAATGAGAATGGCTTTTATTAATATTAAATTTGGTAAATGTTAGGTATAACTATGCTGCCAGGAGCATTGGAAGAAACAGTGTATTACGCACAGTTCTTACCAGTTACAGCAACTCGGCTGATCCTCTGAAATCCTGAATTAGGTTGCAGTTCCCATTGAGGAGCACTCACCCTGCCAGGTGCGGGTTGGTTTTTGAAAAGGACCTGTCGTGAATTCTCACCTGCTCCCAGAGAGTGTCACAGTTGGCCAGCTGCTGCCTTGTCACTGTTCAGAGCAGTAGGACATCTCATGTCCAAGCTGCAGTGGTGCTTAGCCATGAAGTCAGAATTCCAGGTATGTGTTCTGATGGTGGAATCCTGGAAAAGGTCATCTAGCTCCAACCTCCCAGTGCTGTGCAGGGACACCTCCCAAGAGACCAGCCTGCTCAAAGTTTCATTGAGCCTGGCCTTGAACACTTCCAGGGATGGGGCAGCCACGGGTTCTCTGTGCAACCTGTTCAGTGTCTGCCACCTTCATAGTAAAGAATGTCTTCATTTTCTCTCACCTAAACTCAGTTTGAAGCCGTTTCCCCCTTGTCTTGTCCCTCTTCAGTTTTCTTGTAGAAGAACCTTACACAGACTCAACAACCCCAACTTCAGCCCCTTCCCCTGTGAGGGGTGTTCCAAATCACCTGCTCAATTCCTAAAAGTCAAAACGTCTTCGTAACTCCTGTGCACTTCTGTTTCTTGGGGAGCAGTTGCAAGGAGAAGCCTTATGGTGTGTGGGTGGGAGAAGGAGGCTGGGTCCCGAACAGGATTCTTGAGAGTGTCTTATCTAACCTGCTTTTCTAGCAGATGGAAGCTTCCCTCTGAATGCTGTTTGCACTTGGAGTGCTTTTTCCCGGGAGCAGTGGGTAAATCCAAACAATTTGATCATTTCAGCACACTCCTGAATTCTAAAAATTTAGAGCACATCTGAAACATGAATTATCACAGCTTTTGTTGCAATCCAGGCAAGCAGCTGCAGAGACTGATTAGAAAAGTCTATTGTTAATTCATGCTTATTCTCAAAAATGAATTCCCAGGGAGGCGGTGCAGCACCATGAAGGGTGGCGAGCTTGTGCTTACAGGTACCTGAGAAACCTCCGTTTATTGTCCAAAGCAACTGTGGTTGCTGCAGTGTTTGCCTCAAATGCTGCTCAGCTCCAGCCTTGTCCTGGTGAGCTGTATATGCTGGGGCTTGGGGTATGTGGCACCACTCATGTCATAAGTATTCCCCTAAATTTGGGAGGAGGTTGATACCTTGAAAGCTGATAAATTAGCCATGGAGCATCTCCTACATAAAATGATTTGAATGAATATGGGCACTGACAAGAGTGTGAGACTAGTGGCAGAATGGGTCAAAGTGTCACACAAAGGTGGTGGCTTTTCCCCTCACCTCACATAAATTGCCGTATCTTGTAACTTTATTATTGTTCCTTTTTATCTGCAATGATGCTGGCCAGAGCACCCAGCAAATCCTCTTGCCCAGCAGGCAGATCCAGGCTCTGTCCAGGGGGCAAGATCCTGCCGGCACAGCTCGAGCCTGGAACAATTGTATCTCCATACATTGTATCTGCAGGAGCACAACAGAAACAGCGGCTGGGCTGATCTGCGCACTGTAACAGCAAAGGGAAAAGCTGCACAGCTACAGTTGCAGACATCAGGGTGTAACAGTGATTTAAAGGAGACTGTATCAATATGGCTTTGAGGTTTTTTTATGGCAGGGTGGTTCTACATCCAACACAAGATAGCCAAAAAAAGCTTGCCGTTACTTCAGAAATAGCTGCATTTGTTATTCAGCAAGATACAAACCAGTTACAGTATCTGCCTGGATCCACCCCTATCCTGGCATTCCAGAATAAGCTTCACTTCTAAAAGACCAAGAATTCTCTCAAACAGGTTCAGGCCTTTCCCTCTGATGGTCAGGACTAAGACTCTTTAGGTAGGAGTTCCTTGAGTAATGTGCCTTTTAAGTGGTGCTGTAAAGGGACAGAGGCTTGTCTGGGTTTGATTTAGGGAGCCCACATCCCTTTCCTTTAAGGGAGGGTAGTTGGAGACCAGTGAACTGTTATTTTTAATGAGTTGACGAAGCAGCCATGGCAACAGTTACACTTGGCATGGATACATAGCTGGAGTGAGGAAAGCAGCCAGCTGAGGGGATTTTTATCTTCAAATATTTTGCAGTTTAGAACAACGTCAATCTTGTATTTAGTTTTTGTTTATGTTAGCAGTAGAGTGCCTGAAGGATCTGATGTGTGAAGCATTCCCAGAATTTTATTATCTAAGAAGCTATGCAAAAACCCTTAAGTTTGTGGAAGGAAAAGGGATCTTTAACTGGTTTGATAAAGTGTGGAGGAGTTTATAGAGTTTGTTCTGTTAGAAAATGGATGCTTTTCTTTTTGGTAGGACAAAGTGAAATTTGAGAAGCGGAAGTACACAGAGTTAAAACTGAAAGACAGGTGAAGGCTTGATCTGCATTTCTTTAGGGTTTTTGTTTGACCCTTTAAGAAATTGATTGCATGTTCTTTCTGATTTCAGGGACAGCTGCCTCCACAGCAGAGTAACAAACAAGGCTCCAGGCACGTGCACCAGTCCAGCTTTGTGTTCCTTCCCAATTCCTTCCCAGAGGCATAAAGCAGGGGAAGGATTAAAGCCTTGGGTTTTTCTATAGGTACATATATACACACATATGTGTTTATGTATATCCCCATTTATCTTTATTCCCTTTGTTCCTCTTGGAGAAATGCCATTCAGTTACTTGATTATTTTAAGCTTAGGCTGTTAATATTCCTGAGGAACAGTAGAAGCATTAGTCCTAATCCCCCTTCCCAATATTGACAACAATACAGGAACTGGCTTGGGGTTCAGCTGCCACGTTAACCTTAAACAGCCCCATGAGCCAAGCCGAGGAGGGTAGGGCCTCTCTCAATTCCATACAAAGAACGTTTTTAAAGTCAAGAGAGCCCAAACCAGGCTGTGGGGAAGAGGCCCAGCACAACACAGCACTGAGAGGCAGGGTAGGTGCACTGCACTGCTTTTAGGCTGTACATAACTGATTACTCACTTGAACAACACAGCAGTCTCATTTCCTGCTCCAGTGAATGTTTCCATGGTGACTTCCAATTTCCCATAGTTTTCCATCTATAGAATTGCTGTAATTTAATTTGCAAGACCGTGAAGTATTTAGCTGTGATGAAAGGCCCTTCACAAATTCAGTTAGATGAAGATCTCTGTAGATTTCCCGTGCAGGTAGGGACCATAACACAGTAAAACCCCAGCACATACCTGCAGCAGGTGAAACCTGCAGAGGCCCACTGGAGTCAGTGGGAGTGCACTGACTGTGGCATTCCAGGGGCTGGAATGGCTCTGACAGAAGACATCAGTTATGAATACAGAATATGCTATTCTATCAGCAATCCTTGTGGAATTCTTGCCAGTGCAGCTTCCATAGTAATCTTCATGAAGGACTGAAGGACAGTTCAGGAATAATTTCATATTTTACATAATCTCCTCAAAGACTCTACACACTTAAACTGGTTTGTAAGGGGAAATGTCATTGATTCAAACTCTTCCTTCCCCTCTTGCTTTAGAAACAGGCTGCTCCTTGGATCAAACAATATAAATCCAGGTAATCCTGTTACTTCTGACATCACATTAGCTTTGGATTTCATCTTTAAATAAGCAACATAAAAGACACTATGGATTGAGTTGATTCCTGGTACTACACCCGTTGCCTGTACAGTAAAACACACATGCAGCAGTTGTCTTAGACACTAGAGCCTTAGAAAGATGGGAACGGGATTCCTGCAGAACCTGGTGCAGGCACTGGAACAGCTCAGGCTGAGCCCTCTGGATCCCAGCACGTGCACCACAGAGGAAGAGTCTCCCTGCACTGCAACACCATAAACACTCTGCTGTCTATGTGTACTCACCCAGCACCTCCAGGAGCTCCCAGTTGCCAGATGCTGTTTGCTTGGCACTTTCACAGCTCCACGAGAAGTAATCCTTACTTTGGCTGACACTCTGATTAAAGCTTGCTGTTGGCATTTGCTGAAATAGCAGACCTAAAGTACAATTTGGGGAAGAAACTTCAAATGTAACAAAAAAAATCTCATAAAAGCACAATTAAGAAGGGAGCTGGTAGATGGATGCCAGCTGTATTCATGCCTGTTCTTGGAAATCTCCCTCTCAGTTCCTCACTGTGATAAAGGTTCGTGTAAACTTGATCGTACTGGATTGGTCTAGGGAGGAGGGAGAGGGGAAAATTACATCTAAATTGGAAACTAATTCAAGTGAATAACAAAGAAAACATCTGAGCTCCTGTGGTGCTGGGTGGGATTCCTCTTACTTAACTATCCAAATGCTGGGTGTCTAGACACCCATATACTCCCGGGGCAACAGACAGGAACAGGTTCCTCAGAGTGACTCATTCTCCCTGCCTCACACAATTACCTTGGGATGGGATCATTTGCCCTGTGGGGATGCCAGGCCATGGGTCTCTCTCTGCAAGGCGTCTAGACTGCTAATTTTGAGATGTCTGAAGATAAATAAAATTCACCTAAATCACCTGGCCCTGTAACACTGAAATAAAACGTGCCAGTGTTGCTAGAGGAAAATTTAAGAATGTGATTGATCCAGCCCTAACTTCCTTTTCTTTTTTTTTTTTTTCCTGATGACGGTATGAGATGGATGCAATTTGGAAATCAACATAGGAATTTTCTCGACACAGCACTTACAGCAACCCATTTAATTAGAATTTCAAGTTCAGATATGTGACCTGTAGGATCTGATGCAGGAAATACACACAGCTGTGTGGGAAAAAACAAAACCAGCAATACACATAATGAAAATCTTGGGCATAATGCCCCTCAAGGTCTCTGAAATCATTATTTTATTAATACCACCCTTCAAATGCTCATTTCATAAATTTGGTAATCATTATTTACAGATTTATCTTGTCTTTTTGTTTTTCCTTCTTGATTTTTCTGCTTCTGGAGACTTTGGGAGTTTCTCCAAAACACTCCATTTCTGCACCTCTAACCCACATTCCTTCACCTTCTCTTCTTTGCCCTGTTCAAGAGTGTCAGCCCCACTTTCCTACAGCCTCTTCAGCTGCTACAGCCCTGAGTTGCTGAGACAGCTCTCTCTGAGCCCAGGGGAGACAATTATTATGGAATTCAGAACCACCACAAAGGAAAATAAATGCACACGTGCTTATCCACACATCACCCTGTACATGTGCTGCCTCCCTCATTTTCCACCCTAACCATTCAAGGATGTGAGATGAGTCCACCAAAACCTAAATCCAGAATGTTTGAATTAGAAATCTTGACACATAGTAAATTCTGGTTTGTTTTTCCTTGCTTTTCCAGTTTTGTATCCCTGGGGAACTTCCCTTCAGACATCCAGAATTTACACTGCAGCCACAAAGGCTGAACACTTAAAACAACAAACAGCCAAACCAAAAAAAAACCCGACCAAAGACAATAAAACAAAACAAAAAAACCCCCCAAACACTGAGGTGTTCTCATAATTCTTGCAGGTGAGGCTTAGAGAAAGCAGCAGGTAAAACAAGAATCAGGCTCAAACAAGGTGGCAATACTGAACACAGAACTTGGTGCTCTGCTGCTCAGGGACAACTGCATTAATCAAAAGTTACTCCTGTGAAGCAGACAGTAGGTAAAGAAGCCCTGTAATCTGACAAAGTTCACTAGATTTATTAATATATCCATACCTTTTCTTTAAGAAGCTTGCTTTGCTTTAAATTTAGATTTGTCCCCCTCTGATTCTCTCAGCTGGATTTTTAGCTTATCCTTTTCATGTTCTACATGACAGTTGTCCAAGATAACTCTCCTTTATTCTATTCAGTCCCAGCTCACTTTCAAAATAATCCTTTTCCACTTGACACTAATCATGGCTGTAATTCCTTTAACTGAAGTGACAAAAGCAGTCCCTTTTACATCTCTCAACTTCACAGGTCAATCTGAAGTTGCAGAGTAGCATTTTAGTTGTCAGATTAATGTTACCGACTGTTTTGTTAAGAATAAAAATTAAAAAAAAAAATCACCAAATGAAAAGTTTCTTAACATTATTCCCAAGACTGGGTGTGGATTTAGCACATTTGCTACCAGGGGCTAAAGCAGCACTCTGTTGCCTCTGAAGGCACAGCAGTTCACGGGGAAGGGAAGAAGCACAGCCAGGACATGGCTTCCACTGCCCTCCTCTGCCCCCACCCTCAGCTGAATTCTGCTCACGCTGTTGATTTTTAAGGTGACTTTGTTTTCTGGGCCCATGAGCCACTGAGAGCATCCACAAGAAAGTAATTCCATGTGCTGATCCAAATGGCCATCTCCATCAGAGAGATGCTAATCAGAAGGACTTCTGCTTCAGGAAAAAAAGTTATTGGCTATGGAATAACCAGCTCTGCTGCAGCTTTTCTCCTATAGCCCAAAGTTACATCACTGGCTCATTTTAGTCATGTCAGATTTACTAATTCTTAAAAAGAGATCACAGAAATGCATCTTCTTAACTATTAATAGAAGCAATGTCTGCATTTGCAGCAATTAACAGCTGAGACAGTTGACCTGGGAGTTCACAGCAAAAACCATCACAACTGGGCATTAAACTAAACCAAAATGGCAGGCAGAAGGAAGGATGCTAAATATTAGGATAAGACCATAAGTCTAGGGAGACACAATCACTGCAATGCACCTAAAGCAGTTCTGATTCTCTGACTGGGACATCTGCGAGCCTGCAGGTTTGTCTGGTGAAGCATTTCCAGATAATCCACATAACATGTGGATTTTGAAAGGGTTTTTCACGGCTTTTTGGTTCTGTATCCCCTACTCATCCCCCACTGCGACCCCCAGTGATTGGTCTGGGGTTGTCTTGGGTTTGTTTTTTTAAATCATCACAGGAAGTTTTCCCAAACAAAACAAATGCATGTGATTATTTGGCAACCTCAGTGATTGAGCAACTACAACCACAGCATCTGCTGAAGCTCTCCAGGAGATATTGATTAATTGCCTAGAAAAAGTACTCTGTGAAAGCAAAGCAGTTTCGCAGCAGTTTAATTTGAATCAAGTCATGCCTGGCCAAAACCCAGCTCTTCAACGTTGGGATCAACAAGGATGGTCAGCATTTAGTAATAAAGGTTTAATTCTGTAAGATAATTCTGGCCCTAATTTGTTTGCAAGTCATACTCTTGGCCAGCACTTCAACCTTTCTAATAGCAAAATTATGTGTTTATAGTCTTCTTTATTTAAATTAAACCATTCAAAGCGAAACCCCGATCTTTTTCACTAGACTTCATATTACGAAGGAGGAGAAAGAGGCTGTGGTTCTACTACTAATCAAGCAACAATGTTTGTCACTTTTTTAATCAAGGTACAATTTATGCTCCAAAAACCTTGCAGATCAGACAAAAATTTGGTACAGCTCAGTAAGAAATCATCCTGCTCCAAAGCAGCTTCGTGTCAGCGCTACATGAAATGCAGCCCTGATGTACAATCTGGATCCCTCATCTTCACCCACTCCCTTGCCTGCCATGTTTTCTTACACATTTCTTAAAGGCAACATCAATGACAAAAATGTATGAAAACCCTAAGAAACACAACACCACTTC
Source organism: Oriolus oriolus (assembly GCA_013400235.1). Taxonomy (NCBI): domain Eukaryota; kingdom Metazoa; phylum Chordata; class Aves; order Passeriformes; family Corvidae; genus Oriolus; species Oriolus oriolus. The sequence goes on along the minus strand of VXBT01000853.1, from coordinate 59,205 downwards.
AGCTGGAATCCAGCAACAGGACATTCTGCAGAAGTACAGCTGAAGGGAACTGCTGCTGTTCAGAGGCAGTTTAGGCCAGGATGAAGAACAATTTAAAACTTGCAATTCTTTTCCACTGAGAATCATTTCTATGCAAATATTACAGATACCACCAACCTCTCACTTACGTAGAACTTGCACTGCAGCCAGCTGAGGTGAGTCTTCCAGGATCACAGCACAATCTGATTGGGCTGGACAAATCCCTTTAGATCCTTGTGGTTTTTGTGTTACATTTTTTCTATTTTTAATGTATTTTTCACTTGATTTTACTTTTACACTTTCCACTCTCCAGTTTTACAGTTGGATAGATCAATAGTTCTTGCATATGCACTGAATAAAATGTCCTTTCCCTGCACTGTTTAAAGGCAGCAGAAACTGAAACACTCATGGGCAAGGCAAGCGCCTCTTGGGGCATTAATTACAGACAAGTGAGTGCAGAGCAAAAAAACCAACACAGAAGATCCAAGATAGAAATACAGAGACTCAAGTAATTAAGGATCAAGACTATAAATAATATCTATCAAAGCACTCATCTGACATCACTGATTTTCTTTCCTTCCTTGCCCCTTCCAGTAATACCATTCTGTTTATGTGGCAACTCCTAATTACCTCAGAGCCATACCTTGGCTACTGCCCGGACAAACCTTGGGCAGCCCAGACTGCAGAAGGAAATGAGGAACACCCCAAGAGTTACTGGTTCAGACTCCTGCAGTCCACGCCAATTCCCCTGCTACAGTGACCATAAAACAGAACAGCTGCATGAAGATGAAACTGTCTGTGTGAACACTTTGACTGAAATCACCACCTTGAATTTGTGCACGAACATGTCTCGTTCCTGCAAACCCAAATGAGACCTAATTTCTCTCTCCTTTTTAGTATTAGTAAATAGCTGCTGACAATAATTCTTCCTCTCCAGCTGGTCTGGGACAGCTTCCCACAAGAAAAAAGAATGTTACCTTTTGGTTAGACAGATTCCCGTGAGAATAGAACATGTACTGGAATAATTTAGCACAGCATAACAGATACAGACAGTTTAGAGCAGTTTGAACTCTATTGAAAGCTGGAACAAAGCAGTTACCTGTCTTTAGAGTGGAGATGGATGAAGAGATGTTTCACGTTCTCTGAGGCATCTTCAGAATTGGTAGTTAACTGTCACCAGCTCAAAGCAAGGCTGGTATTTATTAGTAATTATCAGTATTAGCTCTGCCTAAAGGAGTCTGTGGTTCAGCAGTGTCTGTACAGCCAGAACCTTCAGGTGCAAAGGTGAGAAAACTCCAAAACCAGTTTTCTCTATTATAGTTGTGGAACCTGAGGGAATATAGCTTTGCATGAGATTCTTCTTAAATTACAACCTCCTCCATCCTATAGAACGAGCAGCCAGCAAAGATGGGGTCTCTAATACTACCTGTGCGTCCTAAATCAGAAAGTCACTTCTGAATTAGCAAACACAGTCTGGAACATTCTGGCTGAGACCTATCTGCCACTGAGGATAGACTCTGCAACCAACTCAACTGCACCTTTGACGGGAGGCCCTAAGAACCAGAGTGGGCCCACAGTACTCCTGAAAGAGTCCAAGAATGTTTTAGATATTCCTCAATGTGTCCAAGAATACTAAAGCTGTTGCAATTAGCACATGGGATTTGCATATGAGAGAGGAAAGAGAGCAGATTCATGTGCTAAGAACTCTGAAGGGTTCAAAAACATTTGAAGAGCCAGAACATTTATTGGAGCCTTCCACGGCAACTGAAAACACCCCTGAAGTCACTGCCATGAACACTCACTCTCAGGTGCTAAAAAAACCCTGTTTCTTCAGCTAAAGTTAGCTATTTGTATTTTAATCAGCAAAGGCTGGGTGGGAAGGTATGAAACTCTTGTATGCTATCGAGCCAAACAGCACTTCTGAAATTCAAGCAACACCACAACAACATTGGGGGCATCTCCAAACAGGGAGATACAGGGACATGCATAAAATAAGGATGACATGTATTTAGAAGCACCAACAGGGACTCTTCAGCATTTATCATTTCAAATGGAGGTAAACTCAGTCAAGAGTGCCAATATGACACAGTTTGCAGGCCAAATACTTCGCCAGTCCCAGGCTCTGGAGATGGCAGAGAAAGAAGCTTTTGCCTCAGGGCAAAGGAAGAACTAAAAAGAGGAGGAAAACAACCCAGAGGCACTTAAAGAACAACATAGCTATGATGAGCATTCTTAATCTCTCCAATAGTTACGAACCAAAGGTAAAAAAGACATCTCAAGCTGCATGACTACACAACTGTACCTTCTACTGGTGCTACCAGCACTAAAAAATCCTGAAGTTTCAAGTATTTCTAGTATAAAAGTACAAAGCTTGAGCAGATGTGGACCAAAATTCACAGACAGGATGGAAATACTACACATTTTCACTATACTGACTTTGAGTTTCTCTCCTAAGTATTCCCATTTTTGGTATTCCTCTAGATTCTGTCTCCAAATCCTCTTCTGTAGAGCAATTAATGTTTAGATAAATAACAAAACACTATTATTAGGAGTAAGTACTACTATCTATGAGAATAATGAGCATCCAGTTACACACTCTTTTTCACATCAATTTTGCCAACTTGTTTTGTTACTCATATTAATACTGAATTTATCTTTGCTGACTGCTGCTCCAGCTGTAGGAATTTTTCCAGGTGACTTCTGAACTCCAGACTTATTGACTGTAAGGTAACTACCACTATTGAACAAGGGGGTCATCACAGCACTATACCATAGCAGTTAAAAAAACTGCTAAACAAAGTAGGGAGGAAAAAAGTAGGGAGCAAACTTGTTCCAGAAAGCGTGCAAGTCCTACTAGAAGATGTCAACAGTATTAATTAACCCCTGAAGTAAGTTTAAAACTTTGCTGCAACAAGCACGGCTCTAAGCAGTGAAATGTTTAATGTGGAAAGCAACTTATTGCCAGGCAGTGGCACTGCCTTATAGAAAGAACTGATAAAATTTTAGCCATCATGCTCCTACCATAGGTCTTGCCTTGTCCAAACCCTTCCTTGGCAGCACATTCTCAGATATATTCCTTGCTTCTGTGTGGATAGAGTACTGTGGTTTTCAGAGTTAAATCAGCAGAAGTGGACATTTACAAAGAGAATGATCAATTTACACACAGATGCTTTGTCATTCAGCAGTGACAGCTACTCCTTCCCACCAAGTACTGACCTGGAAAAGCTTCTGAAAGAGAAAATTGAGTAGGTGGATTAAAAAACTCAAAAACTAAAAAACACACACCCCAACCAACTCTCCCCTCTTCCCCTCTAAAAAAACCAAAATACCCAACCCAGCAACTTTTTTTTTTTGGCCAAGTTACATTTGAAATGTTCTTTGAAAGGCCAAATCTACAAATTTCAGGAATTACAGCAAATTCTACACGACTCTTTCCTGTTGTATTCTGGAGAAGATGTGCTGCTCATACGTGAGGAGAGCAAAGTGCTGAGCTGTAACAGAGCTCAGCAGGAAACACTTCCTACAGTAATGGAACTGTGGATTGAATGGATGCAATCCACATCGTGCAACTGTGGATGCAAAACACAAACTAGGAACAAACCACTTCCCCAGCAAGGCAGTGTTACACTTCTAACTTGCTGTATTTTATCCAGGAATAGATTACTGCTAAAAATAAAGGAATTTAATAGCTGCAAACCAACCACCTACTTCAGAAGGCAAGGAACGCTGCCAAGAGAGAATTACGGCAATGTTATTCCACCACTGTACTTTCAGAAAACAAGCATTAGAAAGTATGAATTAAGCTAAAACACAGCTTTCTCTCCAACTACAGCAACACATGACTTTTTATATAACCTTAATCCTCCCATTAACTCTCCTCTTCAAAGGGAAGAAAAAAGAAGATCTGACTTCTGGTTTTTGGTGGGTTTTTGATTCTTCATTTGCTCCATAAAAACAGAGGAATAGCGAAGCAAAAGCATCCCTTGTTCCCTTTCTGTTCCTGCTGATTGGCCTCTCGTACATCACACAGTTCAAGCTGTATTTAATCATAACCTCTCCTTACACAACTCCTTTCTGTGGAGAGCACAAAAAATACCTCTCACACGAGAGATGTCTGAAAACCCCGATTATTTTACACTTACTGAAGCGATTTCTCTCCAGATGGATATTAGGTCTGAAGACCCACTCAGCACTTCATCTAGAACTAACTTTAGCTTACACAAAAATGTATTTTCTGTACATACAGCATCAAACAGGACCTTCAGACTTTTCACAAAGAAGACAGAATTAGTAACATGATAGAGAAAGCTATGACAGCAGAGATGTATTTGAGGCAGAAAAAAAAGTTTCTGAGATCCCATAGTAAGTGCTGCACATCTTTTTCCTTCCTATTGTTAAGAGCTGGCTACTCTCACACTTGCCACTGCTGTCTGTGCTCCATTTGTTTCACCTTGCATGGATTAGTTTTCCTTCGTTGCATCCATCTCCTCACACTTCTCCACAGCCTCATAAATGAAGCTGTGAGACATCAAGCACACCCACCTCAGCTATCCACTGCTTCCCTGTGGTTCTGGGTCATGATTCAGCTTTGCTCTGACCCAACAAACATGAGGGTTGTTCTACTCTGATGCTAAATTTTAGGTAAGACCAGAGGTAGAAACTTGATACCAAACTGAGCCACAAAGAGACACATCTGGAGTGTTCTGTGTTCTGCAGTCTGCCATGGTTACCAGCAGCCCATAAACACATGAACAAACCCATCCACAAGAACAGCTCATGCTCACAGCAAACCAGAAATAGCAGCATGGGAAACTTCACTTTCAGTCAGTGCTTCAAGTGAACTATCAGTAGTGACAGTCCAGGCCTCCTAAAAACAAGGCAATGCAGTTTAGGCCATACAGTCTATCAGGACTGGAAGCAATACACTATCAAGACCTACAAAATCTTCTCTTAGCAAATGCTTGACATAGGACTTGATGACCAGTGAAAAAAAAGAAAAGGATTACCTTGGACTGGAACAAAATACTGATTTTTTTCAGAACCACGGAGAGAAATCAAATTTAGTCTACAGCACAGCAATTTTTCATTGTTATTCCTGAACACATTATGTGAAAGGACTTACTTCCCAAAGCCATGTACTTAATATACAGGTAGGACCACCTCCTCAAAACAGATTCTGTTGTCAAATTTAATATTTTCAGATATTCTGCTTATACCTTTTAAGGAGTAAAATAAATCACTCCAAGCAAATAAGCAAGAACATTTTATTGTGACACTTGCAGCTCTACCTTTCTCAACTAATACAGAGTTCTCCCAAATGTCTTTACCAGCCAATTTAAATATCTCATCTACATCTGCATCACTAGTTTATAAAATTTCTCCAAGATCTGCATCTTTTTAACTGATTTAACACAAAAACAGAAGCAAAAGAACAAACTCTTGAAAACATGAAATAGTTGCATCGTGGCACATTTATTCTTTAATAGAAAGTAAGAAAAACCTCCCTACTGACCTTTATTCCGAGTGAGGAAAAAGATAAATATCCACAGCTCTTTGTCCCATCTGGTAGGATTTTAAGATCCATCTCTGCATGTATAATCACAGAACATAGTTTTAGCCACACTGAACCACCTAAGGAGATTTTATGTTCCATAGTTTTTACATGCAATCCGTCCTCGGCGTGCTGACTACAGGACAGAGATTCTGTGCACCTACAGCGGTTTCAAATTAAAAATACACCATAAGCCAACTTAGAGAAACATCCTTCAGTAACTAATAGAAAGAATCACAAGAAGGTCTCACAACAGTTTACTAAAACATTAAGGTTCTTTAAATCACAGTTTTCAAATATAAAAATTCTATTTCCTCTACAACTGAGATATATTTACATGAACATTTTTAAAAGATGGGCTGTAATTCAGCTCTAATCACTGTCATCTGAGCCCCCTTCAGAGCCCTCATCATTGGATGCCTCCGGTTCAGACTCGTTCCCGGAAGCTCTGGCAGAGCCCTCGTGGTCAGAGCCTCTCTCGGAGTCTCTGTCGGACTCGGCGCTGCGCGAAGCCGGGCGCGATTCGTTCTCGGACGCGCCGGAGCCGCGACTCCTCCCCGACTGCACGGACTCATTGTCAGACTGCTCCGACTCCGAGCGCCGCCTCTTCTGCGGGGACCTGTCGCTGTCAGACTCCTCCTCGGACGCGCGGGCACTGGACCTGCGGGGACTGCCTGCCTCGCTGCCAGACTTGTTCCTGGTATCAGAATCGCTATCAGAAACAACGTGTTTGCTGTGCTGCTGCTCCCCGTCGTCCGAATCACTGTTGCTATTTCTAGCGTGTCTGTGGGGAAAAGCAGCGAGGGGCAAAGGTATTAAAACTTTATTTTAAGCTTATAAATAAAGCAAGACTCCAGGATTTGGGTAATGCTGGTGTTAGAAGACTGAGTGGAATTAATTTGCACTGGGAAGGGATGTTGTGAGTACAATGAAAGACTTCCCATTATCTTTGTGTTATCTCATTAACACTGCATTTTCTCTTGAAGGCATGCATTGAAACTCTTAAGTTCATACAAAGTTAATTAAGGTTCTTACCCATCATCAGCAATTTTGAGTTTGTCCTCATCAGAAGAATCATCACTTGATGAAATGATGGCTTTTGATTTGATCTTTCCTTTCATTGAAGGAGGCAGACGTTCTGGTTTGGGCTGTATAGGGGGAAAACAAAGGGCTGCTTGTTCACGTGGCACAGGGCCCAAACATGGAAACACATTCAGAAAACCAGACATGCTTTTAAAAAAATTTCCATTTACTATCACTTAATTCTAGATGGCTTTGGAAATATCTTTTTCATCCTTGAAGCAGCAATGGCAATAGCAGAGGAGGATAAGAATAAGCTCTAGGGCCAGTTGGCTCCAAGAGATTTTGCTGTAATTTTCAACACTAATAAATCTCTCTTGACCAGGATAATGTTGAACTCCAAATGCATATTTAGAAAGTGATGCAGTTATTCAGGGTTTAACTTACAGCCTTCTTCTTCTCTGCTTTGGGTGGACGTCGCTTTTTAGGCCGCGGGCCGTTTTCGTGTTCTTCATCATCGCTCCCCTCTTCTGCTTTCTGGGGTCTTGAACAGAAACAGATTTTATATGGCATAAAGCATAATATTGCAAAAACCCCTTAAAACATACAAAAATACTAGTCTCAAGAAATGTCCACTTCATCAAGTGTTACTCCTACTTCTTTTGCAGAGTGGTTGTTTAAGTCTTATAATGTGTAATGTGCAAATAAAAAATCATCATGTGACCTCTTGCTAAGAGTTTGTTTTTAAACTGTTACAAAAGACTGTGGAGAATTTACTTAAAGGCCCTACTACTGCTCAGGGAAGTCTAATATTAAATTAACATTAATTAATAATTAATTAATTAAAGTATCACCTACCTCCTCCTCTTCTTCTTCTTTCTCTCACCCTCTTCTTCTTCCCCATCCTGTTCACTGCCACTGCCCTTCCTCTTCTTTTTCTTTCTAGAGATGGGCAGATCTTCATCACTGTCATCATTGACGAACTCATCAAACTCCCCTGCTCCTTTTTTGGAACGCTGTAAGAAACACAAACAACACAACCTATTACTCACTCTCCACTTACAAAGCTACCAGGAAACACTTCAAAACAGAAATTTATCTGAACATGTTTTGGAAGAGGTGAAAATACAGACCTCCTAGAGATTATGGCAAAGCTGGCACAGGATGGATATAATTTAGAAACTGATTCCAAATTGGCGCATAATAAGATAATCTTCTGTTATTTTAACAACTGAACACATTTTAGTGATCTGACCATGCTCAGAACTTTTAATTAGTTTCCAATTTTGACATTTTAGTATCAAACCTGTGCAATTTTGCTCAGTAGAGCCTACGAGCTTGAAATTAAAAACCCATGCTCCTGCAAGAGACCATTTATCAAAAGGGAAAAATTAAGGAGGTTTAAAAGAAAAAAAATAATAAAAAAAAGAGATTAAAAAATTCTGTTCTACCCTGCCTCCACCACCACCACGTTTCTTCTCCTTTGATCCTTCTACTTCACCAGTAAACATCAGAATATTCTTGGTCTTCTCCACATATTGAGCTCTTTGTTCCAGAAGTTTCTTCTGCTCTTCTTTTTCTCTCAGGCGCTTCTCTTCCTGAAACATCAAGGAAGCCAACCATTACCATTGTATTTGCAGCATCACGATGATTATAATAGCAGGCACAGAAATGATTTGCTGTCAGGAGACTGGAAAATTGCTTTTTGATGCTCTGTGTCACAGCAGAAGGGTGCACATGGCAAAAAAAAAAACAACCCAACTTTTCCACAAGCCCATGGTAGAATAGGTCTGATGGCAAAACTTCTGGCACATCTATTTTATTTAATTATTCAGCTAAAAATCTGTTTCTGAGGCTATGGGGAAGAAAGAGTATCACCTGTTAGCTGTAATATCTTCAGCCAGCACTTGCTATGACTAAGAAAAACAGCTACTAGGTACCACCCCAGAGCAGCAGGAGCACACATATCGTCAGTGTGTACACGTATAAATGCAATATACAGAAGTTAGTAGAATAAAACCTGTTCTTTCAGCAGTTTCTGGCGAAGCAGCTCCTTTTCCTGCTCCTGCTTCGCACGCAGCTCCCTCTCCTCCTCATCCTGCTTGCGTGCCCGAGCCACATGATACTGGGCCTGGCTCAGTAAGTCAGAGCACTGCCTGCAAAACCCAAGGTTCTCAGGTAAGGCAAGGTGGCAAACACAAAAAGAAACGCTTTTATAAAGGGCCTGCACCACAACACTACGTTCATATCCCCAATAAACTAAAAAAAAAAAGCTACTTGAAATAGCACAGAGAAGAGTAGTGCAGATTTTTGAGTAAATTAAAGCATTTTTAGTAAGCTAATTTATCTTGCAGTGTATCATTTCAGAACATATTGCTTCACACTTCAAATTCAGCCAATTCACATACAGAAAACCCACACATGAACATAAAAGGAATTGTGCCAACCAATTTGGACAGCTTCAGAAGTATGGTTAATAAGAGCTTGTATTTAATCACAACACCCTAACAAACCTAAACAGAAAGGCAGGGCAAAATTCAAGCTTAAAAAACCCAATGATGTGAGAGTTAAGGTTGCATAAAGTGTCCAAGTCACATGAAACATTAGAGCAAGGTGCTTTCAACACCTTCTTAGCTGTCAAAATGACATTTCTTTTAATATTGAAATGTTCTTTTCTGCACAAAGTGCTTCAATGATACCTATTTCAGATGTACAGTGCAGGATGGCCAACACATGGTATTTGTGTAAGGCTGTGGAAATCTTACAACAATGTGCAGTAAGTGAAACACAGGAAAAGAATGGAACAGTAATAGGGAGTGACCCTGCACTTGTATTTCTACTGTTCTAACAACCTGACAGCTGAAATTTTGGAATCTAGTTTTAATACAAAAAAAAAACAGGACCAAAACATTCCATTTAGAATCTGAATGAAGGATTTGTTTGTGGGTTGGGTTTGGTTTTTTTACCTGGCTTCTGTAGCAGCAAGTGCCAAGTCAAATCTCATCTTATCACCTACTTTACTCAAGTAACTGAAGTACCTGGAAGAAATAACAAGAAACCAAAGTAAGTAAATACGGCATTACTTACATATTTATTGCAATTTTGCCTTTAAACAAAGCATTTACTACTGAATTACAAACCTGTAAAACTCAGCCAGTTTCCTCTGTGCCAGCACCTTTCAATACAACAGTTAAAAAGTGCATTCACAGTTCTCCAAATTTAAAACACTCTAAAGCCACTCTGGAAAGGCAGAATTCTAAAGAGAGTTCTGAGATTTCATTTGCTGGCCCCTACCAGTAAGTACATTGCTGACCCCAACAGATTGACTCCTTATCTGTCACAGATTACACATGCTTGAATTCAGCATAAGAGAAGGAAGGAAAACCTGTTTTTCAAAAATCCTTTCAGAACAGCCTCCTTGACTTAGTGGACAGGTCCTTGCGAATACAACAAACTCCCAAGTAGATCAGTAAGGTATGATGATCTGTGCTTTGAAAAGTTTCTCCAATTTAAAAGAAAATTACTTCTAACTTTCAAGATTGCCACAGTTTCTTCCCATATACCCTCAGACACATTTCAAATGAAGTGTTTTTGTGCTAGACTCAAATTCTTGTGTATATGGATAAAATAGTTCCTTGCTCGAGGTCTAGACTATGGGAAAGCATTTTCCAAGAAGTTTTAGCTAACAGGTAAAAATAAATGCATGCATCTTCTTCAAGACAATAAATAATAAACTTCTCACTAAATTTAAGTTAGAACTTGTACTCTCAACATAACAGCAGAGCTAGGAATGCACAAAGCATGCACCAGCTATACCAGCAATACCTAGGAGCAGAATAAATGGTTGAAAACTCTGTACAAGGATGGTGACAACTGGATCAGATTAATCACACTGGTGTCTGCACAAAATTTTATATTACTGTTTTTTAAACAGAACTAAAATATCTCAAATGCACTTAAGAAATCACTTCGGTTCTTAAGTTGTGACAGTACTTGGTCTTTACTCGCCAAAAATAGGGCAAAATTAGTCTTAAAGGACTGCCAGTCATTAATTATGCTTATGTAAGAGAAACAAATTTGCTTTTAAGCCTTATAGTTTGTTTTGAAAGAAGTCATAAAATAGTATTCAAGTTGTAGAATAATTGTCAACATTTTTTCAACTGTGCATTTCTGGGAAGAAGAGCATCTTGGTCACAGCAATAACAAAACCCTTTGAGAAACACATACTGGCACCTGGTCAAACAAAAATGGCTCTGGGGCAAAGTCTGAACACACAGTTTTGTCAGGCCCAATCTTTTGTTTTTCTACTAGAAACTCTAGAATTACACAGTGCTTTGTAGGAGATGATTGCTCTTCTAACCAGATTTGTGCCCAATACTGCAAATACACTGTAAGGGGACAACAAAATAGATTACAATGATTAGAAATAAATGATCTTTACCTGTGGGCAAGCTCCAGTTCTTTCACAGCATTAAGCACTTCCTTCAGATTGCTTTTTTCATCTTTCAGCACAGAGGTAGCAAGTCTTTGCAGCACTAAAGCCACATTAAACATGAGGACTGTATCACTTGGAGCCACATGCCTGGCCTGGAAAAAAACCTTGTTTTTAAGAGAAGCTACAGCGTGATGCAGAAATGACATACAGAGAATAAACACTGTCATTTCAACCCCAGACCACCAAATTTAGAGAAACACAAGCACACATCAACTGACAGTAATTTTATTCTGTGACACATGATGTTCTAGATCCATACCTTTAACAAAGTTTGTTTGCATTCCTGCAATTTGCCACATTTGAACAATGCTCGGGCCAAATATAACAACACTTCAGTGTTTTGATGCTTATAGAACTTTCTGAGGCAGTTTTCATACTGAAATGGAAAAAAAAAAAATCAAAGTAAGAGGTGACAGTGGTTTGTTATTTCAGTCAGCTAACTCCAGCAAATGTTTCTGTTCCTAAAAAGCAGGACTGCTAATATGCCTTTTGTTTTTCAAAGAAGCGTGTTACACTACATGAGTGCCTCCTTTTCACTGATCAGAACACTCTCTCTCCGATTCCACAGCAAGTACCTGTTTTTTCTAGAAACTGGCAGCAGCCCAGAAGACTCCGTAGGTCTTAAATACAAAAGAACACTTTTTAAAGTACCATCTACTGCAACAACGTCCAAACAATATGACTCATTTTAAGACCACTCAAATATTCTCCACCGTATGGGGGGGGAAATAAACGATCTATTTTCTTTATTCATACAAGATATTTTACCAGTTGAAATGTATCTAATGTAGTAATTCCATATATCTGATATAATTAGTTAAAAAAAGAAAATCCAGACTTTCCAGATAACTCAACATCAAATTTGTTCTGTCCACCCATCGGAGGAACTTGGTGTGCCCACGGATATTAGTTTCTCTAAAGGGTAAAAAGATGACTTGTTACTATAAGTTTTATGGGTCTAGAATTAAAGGTTCAAAAGTTACCAAACTTCTTAATTTTCAGTAACAAACACCTTCTGTTTGACATACCTTTTTTTCAAAGAACCCTTCACCCTCTCTAAGCCTCCAAAACAGCAAGGAATACAAAGTAAGTTTTATTTCCAGCTCAACTACAGAAGAACTGCCCTGAGCTGTAACACCTGAGGTTGTTACTCTTGGATCTCACCGTGTTGTGAGCACCCAGTTTTCACTCACCTTCAGCATCAGAGATTTTGTGTTTAGCTCAAGCCTGCCTCAGATTTGTATGCTTTAGGGTAGAGAACTCAGTAGGATAATTACTGTGGCTGCAGTAAGCTGGGCTAGTAAATTCAATTTGTCTCCCTTTGAGTCCAATATAATGTATTTCACACTGTGACTGCACAGCAGAACCCAGGGAACAATAAAACACGTCAGTAAACAAACACATTTCTAATAACACCTTTTCTTAAATAAATTAGCGAATGAATAAAACATTTTTCCTCCCAAATAGACAGGTGAAAGTGATACCCACTTCCCCACTGTAATTCACTGCTTAAACAATTGTTAAAATTAGTTTTTCATTAGGCTTTTTGTCAATAAAAATAGACAAAGTGCTAAAAAAACAACAAACCCCATTCAAGAGTGAATGTGATTGTGTTGCCAGAGCTTGCTAACAATAGTTCACTGGAGGACAGTGACTACTGAGCTCCTGATCATGTAAGAAAGGCCCAGTAACACTTCTTTATTAAGCATCACAAAAAGCTTCAGAATAGCTCCAAATGAAGCATTTTTGAGCCTCAATGAGGACTCAATCTTAAACGACACAAGTTTATTCTTAGTTTCTCTACTGTTCAACATATGCTATGTTTTTTAGCTTATTTGTATGCTTTTGATCAGCTATTTGAGTCAATTTACTCAAAATAGGTTGACACTTGAACATTTACTTGCTTGGGCAGGTCAGGTCAAACTAACTGACCTCAACAGATTTCTTCCAACGTGAATTACTTCGTGATTTTAACTGTGGTGAGTGAAATTATGGCACAGTCAGCTTTTAAGACAGCTCTGGTTGTTATTCATGAGATCATTTACAAGAACAAAAATACGAATTGTTGCTCTTGAAAAAAAAAAATCCCAGCAGCAAATCGTATTTACTTACTTTGGAAACATGTGAATGTAAATCACATACTGTAACTACACTGACTGAACCTCTCTGACCAATAATTTATTCCATATCCAAAATTCCAATCCTGCTACCAAAAAAAAGTATACAAGTTGATAGGTGCTTTGTTACCCCTCACCCACTGTTATTAAATCTAGATTTGACAGCCACTGCCTGTTAGAAATAGACCTAGAACTTGTTAAAATACTGCTCAGAAACTTTCCCAGCTGCCCTGACAACAGAGTAACATCCAGCAGTCATCTAACACAGGATGTAGTTCAATGTGGAGATGTTACCATCTGCACAGCACTGATGTACTGTTTCTGCTCTACGTAGATATGTGCCAAATTCAGCCACACATCACTGATATCCGCTGTTGCCTCTCTCACTTGGGCAAAAACATCACGAGCTTCACGGAAATATCCTTTATGGGCCAGAACAGCTCCTGAGGAGAGAGGAACATGTACAGTGTGAGCTTCCAGGTTCATGCACTGCGCACTCCTACCACAAAAAATTCAATACTGCCTCAGTAAAGTGCCCCCTCAAAATCTGACATAGCTGCCATTTCCTGGGCTCCGCTGTACAGTGCTCAGGCCATGACAAAACAATTCTATGTTAAAGCACGAAGCTTAAGAATACGATCCCCTCTGAAGGAAAATTAGAGTCTAATATTCACCTATGCCATTAGCAGCATACAAATTCTTTGGGTCATTTCTGAGGACTTGCTTGTAGATGGCTAATGCACGGTCTTGGTGACGTTTCTCCTGCAGAGAGAAATGCCCCAATTCATCACTCACTTCTACAGTGGGGGTATTAAAAGATCTACACAGAGGTTTTACGAACTGGAACATGCCAAACAGACATCAAGGAGAGGCTCTGAATAGCTAACAACATAGAATAAATAAACAAACAAACCCACACACTGGGCAGAGAGATGCCCATTACCTTTTCTCTGTCTCTTGTGGGTTGATGGAGAGTCTGCAACCAGACGTTGCCAAGAGCCAGCATGGAGTAAGTATCATTTTGCGTGGAGGGCTGCTTCAATATTCTTTCAAATTTCTTCTGTCCTGGACCCCACTCTTGTTTAGCCAAATGAAGATTGCCAATCAGAGACCAGGCATCTGGATGGTCCTAAATAAAAATTCACTGCAAGTTACAAAAGCACTCTTCTTTTTCAAGGTTACTTTTCCAAGTATAAAGTGCTACTCTCTTTAAATATAATTCCATAGTCAAAAGAACCCCAAACAAACAAAACACAGAGAGCAGATCTGGCAGATCTCTCTTCTTCCCCTAGTTTATGTGAACAAACAAAATAAAAACACAAAAAAAAGAAAACTAAATTTTAAGCTAACTTATTATTTCAAGTGTTTTAATGTTAAACAGTTATAGGGTTACAAACCTGATTTATTTGAAGTGCTTCTTTAAACCAATCAGAAGCCTCATAAAAATTCCCTTTATCCCTGGCCATAGCTCCCAAGCGCAAGTAGCCTGAAAATAAAAATAGAAAATAAAATAAAAATCAGGCAACTGGTTAAAGTCATCTTGAACAAAGACAATATTGCCCATGCATGACTTTCAAAAGCAATCTTTTTCTTCATCAGCTAAGGATAGCAAACACTAAAAACAACTTTCATATTCTATTCACAATGAAAAATACAATGTGAAGAGGAACTTGCGCCCACAATGGTCATACAGAAACTGCAGGTTTTGAACAGTTAAAGGATTGTAGGTGTGTTAAATTGCCTTCATAAGTTAAAAACAACTGAAAAACCACAAAGAAATAAAGATCCATCAGTTACATAATTCTCCTCCCTCAAATTTAAATAGCTCTCCCATCTCCACAAGCTTTGGGAAGGTATCAGCAGGTGATAATGGAAAACAAGCAGGGAAAAGGCTACAGATAAGGCTGGGGCATGATGTGTGCCGCAGCTTGTGGCAAATAGCACAGGTCAGCCCCAAAACTACTGTGAAAACAAGGGAAGAGAGACATAAGGAGAGCAGAAGACACTGCCAACCAGAAGATTTTTGGTATTATAAGGACGACTGTGGAACTGAAATACCAAATGTTTCTTACAATCAACGTAATTCGGATGTTCTCTCAAAATATTTTTATAGAGCTTTTCCGCTTCGTGAAATTCACACATGGCCTCATAGAGCCTGGCAAGGTTGTAGGATGTTGTCACAGAGATGGCATTGTAGTAGTGCTCATCGTGCTCAGCCTCTGCTTTTGCACGATCCAGCGACGCCAAAAAGTATTTCTGAAGTACAGAAAGAAAAGAGGAATGAAGGACTCCAAAATATCCTCGAAGAAAAACTTCTGTTTGATCAAGAAACTCCATTCAAACTGTAACTGCATACCTTTGCTTCTCCTAGGTTTCCCAGCCTGAAGTGCAGGGCACCCACATTATTCAGGATCTCTGGAGGGACATCAGCCTGTACTTTCTCCTGCAGAATGCGTGTGGCGGTTCCATAGGCTGACAG
This sequence comes from Oriolus oriolus, assembly GCA_013400235.1. Classification (NCBI taxonomy): domain Eukaryota; kingdom Metazoa; phylum Chordata; class Aves; order Passeriformes; family Corvidae; genus Oriolus; species Oriolus oriolus. The sequence goes on along the minus strand of VXBT01000853.1, from coordinate 43,525 downwards.
AGCACCCTTTGGAGGGAAACAGAAAGTGGATGAAAGAAAGAAGAGAATGACCTCTACACGCTCTTACGAAAAGCACATTTATAATCCACCACGTATGTATTACTAATACCTGTATATCAGTCTGTTCTAGAATTTGGGCTAGCTCAATCCATGCCTCTACATCATCAGGATATTGTTCTGTGACTTTCTTTAAATGCCCCTGAAAAACAGCAGAAAATAATTATGTCACTTCAAAGACACACAGCCTTTTGAAAAAAATGGAAATAAAAGAAAGAGTGAAGGCATTAATCTTAACACTAGAAAGATATACCACACTGCAGAAGCAAATGTCCTAAACATCCACACAGTAATAAATCTGCATTAGTTTCCTTCCTTCATTATTCTCTTTTTCTGTAGAACAGAAATCCTGCTTCCAGTCTCAGAAGCTAAAACTATTACACTAATATGAGAAACTACAGAAGTGAATATTCTTTGCATTTATTTATCCAACATTAGATTTAAAACACCTTTCATTTTAAAAAAGCGTAACTTTTCTTATCTGTCCTTCCAGATAAGTCAAGACAACTGTTTTCTCGAAGTCACCAGCTGATTTGCTGTCTTCAGGAAATCATGAGCTAACTTCCCATCTTCAGAGAATTTTATATATATGGAAATAATTCTGCCCTTTTAATGTATCAAACAGAGATATAAGGCTGGGGCTTCTCTAAATTCCTGGACATGCTTTACCTAGAGCTCAGTGTAGTCTCAGTTCTGTCCAGAAGCTGTGACTCTTCACAGACAAGAGGATCCCTCATGACAGCCCATATGAAGATTGCCAATCTACAACCACCTAACCCTGAGTTTTATTTAACTTAAGGAACAGTCTGATTTCCAAGTTCTACTCTTGCATGTAAACACACAATGCTGGCAGAAGGAAAACTCACCTTCGCAATATCCCGTTTCTCCTGGTCTTCTGAAGCTGCATAAAGAGATCCAAGGATTTTCATAGTCTCATAATTGTTAGGATAGGCTTTCAAAACTTTTTCAAAGCATTGTGAAGCATTCTCTTTGTCCCCACGATAAATGTACATTTGACCCAATCCAAAAAACGGAAGTACGAAAGAAGATGAGGCAAACTGAGTGGCCTGGTAATAATACTGGAAAGCTTGATCATAATCTTCCTAATTAAAAGGAATTAAATGAAGAACAGTCAGTGTTTTTAAAGGCAACCTTTGCATGAACTATTACAACAGAGACTTTTTTAAAGTGGGAGCTCAAAGGGGACTTTTAAAAACTTCCCTACCTGCACATGAAAAGACCTTGCCAGCTGGTAACAGCTCTCTGCTTGCATCGCTTCCACTTCTGTGTTGTGGAAAGCATGAAGAGCCAAGTGTTGCACTTTACCATAGTCCTGGAAAAAAAAAAAGGGAAGTTAAATGAAATTTGAAAATCTTCACTTTATTTATTGTCAAGTGATTTATGACTTAAACATGGATAGCTGGAAAATATAACAAAGCTTTAGTCACGGCACTGACTAAATAACAACAGATTTAGTTTTAGCTGTTACTATTCTTTTCTCTATTTCATATTTTTAAGCATGGAAGAGTGAGGAGGGGGAAAAACAAACCAACAAAAACCCCAAAACTAACCAACCAAAAAAAAAACCCCCAAACATCAAAAACTCAAAACCCCTTCAGGACACAAAGGTGACTGACTTAAGAAGTAAGTGTACCTTTTCTTGGTTTTCTTGAGAAAGGTTTATACAAAATTCAGGCCAAAAACCTCACACTTGTCCATCTAGATTAACAGATATTAGGCATCTCATGAAATGAGTTTGAATCTAACACCAGAATTCTTGCTGTTCAGAACTTATCAAGTATTTAACTGTAAAATTTCAGAGATCTCTTACCTTCTTGAAAAAGAAGTGATTAGCCAAGTGATTCAACACCATTGGGTTACTGGGATCAATTGTGTAAGCCCTAGAGAGGAGTTGAACACCATTCTTGATGGAATCAGCCTAAATGAAACATTGACAGGTATCAGCAGCACTTCAATATCTGTATTTTATTAAATTCAAAACTATTCTTCAGTCTAGGCCCCTGCCGGATTTCTGACACCACTACACTGAGCTCACAGAAAAAAGTAAATTCAGCTACCAGCTTTCTTCCTGCAGCATACAGGTGGAAAAGGGGAAATGAAGCTACCACACAGGGATAGAAAAGAGCAGAGCAGGACTTTTTAGGCAGAAAAGAGAAAAAACCCCCAAAAGACTCAGTCTTGATGTCCTTTGACAAGTCACACTCACAGCCCGACAGCCTTCCTTCTGTTCCTTCAACTGTTCAGTGTCCCCAGTGCCTGTTTGGTTTAGGTTATGACCTATTAGGTTCTACCCAATTCATTCAGCAGTCGAATGAAGATATTTTCATGTTCAAATTCCAAACAACAACTTCAGATCTCACTTAAAAAAATTATAGAAGTTTGCAGTGTTTACATAAGAATATCATTGCATCAACTTACTCTTTACTTCTTTTTTAAAGAAACTTTACACTTTAAAGAAAGCTTCCCATGGGTAAAGATGTGACTTACTACAAGTTCCAATCCACAACTGATAAAATAATTCCTTTTTATTTAGGACACCCATGAGATCTGTATCACAAGCATGTCAGCTTAATCTGTACTTATTTCTGAACAGAAACACCAAAAATGGTATCTAGAAATCATCTAACATTTGTGCTTTACTCCGTAATTATGATGAGCAGAAAGGTGTCTTATTGAACAGATTAGGTGTTAAGAGGTTAAAACACAGCTAAAGGCAGCTAAAAAACCAACTTCAGTTTGGACAAGTACAACCTTTCCAGGCCTAGCGTAACAATATACCTGGATTAGGAGATACTGAATCATTCCTGCTTTAATTTTCAAAAGTAAATGTGTTTTAATAATCACACTATGCATTTGACCAAATTCTCCAATAATCTGAGTCTCACATCCAACTTCAACCAAATTCAGTAGATGGGCAGAGGTCCAAAAGCTCTAAGTGCTTTCATAAAAGAAAACCTGAGATCAGACAGATCTCAGTGAGTACAGGGTGATCTCAACCCTGATCTGACATCATAACATCTTCTAGAAGGAAGAAACATTAGAAATATCTAAGCACAGAAAAGATGCCAATTAGTTTGATACTCAGAGAGAATCTTTTCCCCAGTGTTCTCCCTTCCCAAGTGTCAATTCTTCAAAGTTATCCTAACTTTGAAGTAAAAGTTGTGAAAACAGTTTAAAGTAAAGCACAGCTGATGTATTTCTTAGAAAGAACACAAAACATCTTTGAGTGGCTCAGCTTTTAATCACAGCTTTTTGAAGCTTCAGGTGAGCGGGCTTATCCCTTGACTTCAGTCAAAAGATTTTCAGAAAAAGAAAAAGGAAGATAACAGATTTCATCAATTTCTCATCTGTGGAATTTATTAAAATTCGACTTCAGAGTATTTTTGCGAAGAAAACTCTTATGCCCCCTTTTTTAGTTTCTTCATGGAAGTCTTAACAGTTATTTTTTTTCCCCATGAAGTAGTAAACCAAGAATTTTTCAGACATTCTGTGCTAACAAAAGATCTTTCTACGGAACTATAGATCACAACACACTAAATTTTGGCCACATACAATTATGTAACAATTTGATTTTTAAACACTTAAACGTTTCATCCTTCAGTGATAATAACTGAGATGGTTAATCCACGCTAAGGAAGTTATGATCCCAGCTAAGCTATAGTTTCATATGTATTTTTCTAGTGATACATCATCTAGAAAAATGGATCACCACTTAATTGGAATTTCATCAGCCCAGTTAAAATTTCTTCTTGCCTACTCTTTGGTTTACCATGCAGCATGCATGCCTGAATATAACTTTGAAACTTATTTGAAAACTTGTTCTTAACTCCTATACTTCTAAAACAATTGTTCTAACCTCCTGGGACTATGTCTTTTACCTTGATCTCCTTTCACATATCTCACCATGGATTTTTATTATTTTAAGTAAAATAGTTAACCTAGCACTGTTTTTCTGTACCTAACTTCTCTATAAATAACAAAATTGAATATTTTTAACAACAGAAGAAAGCTATTCAGAACGTGCTGCTCACATCACAAGCACGTATCTATAATATCATTCAACAGCAGCACAGACCTAAAATTATTTAACCATGGAAGTTATTACCCATTTTAAAACTTGACTATCTTTGAAAGGATAAAAAATTTGCATTTTTAGCTAAAAGAAAGTAAACAGAGCATGGATTCTTGCTAAGTCAGACCTACCTCCTTATTATTGAGTTCCAGAACAGCCAGTCCAACCAATGCCCCCACGCATTTGGAATTCAGCTCCAGAGCCCTGCTGAAGGCCAAGCGAGCTTTTTCCAGCTTGTTCAGTTTCACGAAGCAGTGGCCCATTCCCAATCGAACCTCGGCTAGAGAACAACATGACACCATTCAGAATGCCAAAGTTTCAACTTTATGCCTTTTTTTCACAACCTGGAGTGAAAGCAGAATTTTTAATAAGTTTCTTAAAGCCTGTAAAGCCATTTAATGATGTGCTGGTTTTCAAGGCAGCAGCCCACGCTTGGCTGGCCACAAAATGAACTTGAATGTATCAGTAAGACTTTATTTCTTCATAAACCCCTGAACGCTGATCTATCTCCCACAGACTCCAATGCCAAATAAAAAAAAAATACTTTTATGGGAAGGTATTAGAAAATAATAGAGAAAAGCATTAAAAAATTGCCAGATGGAAGGGCTGGAAATTGCTTAGGCAGGTTACGTTCACCCCAAACTAGCAGGCCTTCAGAAAACACAGATGAATAAACAAGTTAGCTGGCATTTCTCCTCAAATGATCAACTGATTCACATGCTGTTTATCATCCTCCAACTTCCACGACCACCTACATATGGACTAACACAGAAAATTCACATCATACTGCCCTTTCAGAGTGCTTGTGATCTAAGAGTACAGAGAAATTATAAACAGCAGTTTCAAATCTGTGTCTGTAAAAAAAAGGGGAATAAAGGAAAGATGTTTATTGAAAAGTAAGGCTTTTGTAGCAATCATTCTTATGGTAAAGCAGACGACAGAACATACATCAACTTTGCAATAAACCTCTTTTCAGAAAGATTATGGCAAAGTGTATCACATCTCTCAAGAGACTTCCAAGAATTTATGATCCTAATGTAAATACCTTGAATTAATGTATCTAAATCCCACATATCACTTTTACAGCCATTAGCAATTGCTTTCCCAGATTTTTGCATAGAGAAAATAATACAACACCAAGAACACTCATATTGTGCACTATAGGTAGAATTTTACTTTTTATGCCTTGTTTCATTATTGTTATGTCATTTCTGAAGCCTTATTCCAAGAGCTCACAGGGAGAGAAATTCTGCAAAGAGTCTTCAACAGTTCCCTCCCTCCCCATACAACTTTAATTTCTCTTACACGTAAATTCTCATTTTCTAGTACCTCTTTTAAGGGCAACGCTTTGAAAAAAACTCCAGTGTTTTCCTAAACACAGCTTCCTTCTCTAACAATTAAGAAATATTTCAAGTCAATGAACGTCTAAATCCCTCTGTGATGAGGGCTGGGGTTCTTTTGATAGATGTAGACCACAAAAATGCCCTTTGAATTTGAATTAGGAAGACCTGATTTAGTTTGCAAGCAGAGCAAATACTTCCAGTAGCAGATACTTTCTGTCTTACCTGGGCAGCCTGGATTGGTACGCAGTGCTTTCTTGTAGTAGGCGAGGGCTCCTCTATAATCCTTCTTGTTGAAAGAAATGCATGCCTTACCTGTTAGAACACACCAGGAATACAACCAAAGAGTTATAAACCAGAAGCTCAAGGATTACGTGGTAAACTGGTGCTGCACCCATTTTCAAAAGCTACAGTTAAAAACTAACAGAAAATTCAACCAATGACAACTTTTATTACCTTTGGTGATGTCAAATATATGAAAAAAGCAAACATGAAAATACATTAAATTTACATTTTCATATTTTTCTGCACAAACTTAATTCCTTTACGGTCCAGAGGAAATACACTTACTAAGACTAGTGAACAACTTAAATTTCAAGTGTTACAGTCTGTTAATCCCTCTCTAGTGGTAACTTCACCCTTAGCAGAGCGTACAGTTTCATTGCCATCATCAGGGAAGCATAAATAACTGGACTGGATGTATGCCCATGGGCCTCAGAAGATGTCAGCTAGCATTACACTTTTCCTAGCTTTCCCACCTATGTGTACTTTTCAAATTTGAATTAGTCTGTCCATGTGGGTCTTGATCACATTTTCTCTACACACACACTCTTAAGCACATAATTAATTCTAAAACTCAACCACAGAGACCAGGTTTTCACAAATATCCATAAACTCATACCAAGAAGGGCAGGAATATTATTTGGAGACTGGTTGAGCACGAAGTGGAATTGTGCATCAGCTTGGTCCATCTTATCACCTTCAAGCAGACAAAAGCAGGCTCTTCCCAACAAGTGATTCTAGACAAGGAAGAGAATTCGCAATATATTTATCTTTGTAAAATAAGAAGTTTGGACTATGTGAAAGATTAACTGCCTTATAATGCTTTTTACAATTAAATTATTTCTCTTAGATTTATCAAGCAAGAGAATACCAATCCTTCCTTCCCAACCTCCAAAGCTGACTGAAGGAGTTCTATCAAGTGTGCCAAGCTAGAGATAATTATTCTTGGTGACACCACACACGTTTCAGATATGGGTTTTGCTTACATGTGACTTTAAAGCCTGAGCAGTTGCTATCTTCCCTTTAGTGAATCAATAGCTGCTTTCTTTACAGTAACTGATTTACAAAAATGGGTTTTTGATCAGATATTGGTTTTACCTGATCGTACATGATGATTTTGTCAGCCATAGTGTACAGAAGGGTTGCCTGAGTAATGAGCTCCTTCTTGTTGTCTTTGTTCTTCTCCTTCCGAGCCTGCTGTACATAGTAGGCTGCCAGAGTGTCCAGACACGTCATCTGATCTTTCTCGTGGTCTCTGTAGTCCAGGTTGCCATCGATGCGGGCAGCTTCCAGCAGCTTCACAAAGTCTTCTGTTTTGCCTTGCTTGTAGTATTCCAGCTATAAAACACAAAGTTGTAACAGACAACACCACCCCAGTCAGTACAGAACATACCAAGTTGATGCTTTAGATATCACACAAACTCTTTTTCCAGGATGTAGGGATAAATCAGAAATAAATGCAGAGATAATCAGAGAAATCTGATAATGCCAAATATTTTTCTGTCCTAGAATTGAATGGCCTGGGTTGGAAATGACCTTGAAGATCATCTCATTCCAACTCCCCTGCCATGGGGAGGGACACCTTCCACCAGGCCAGGTTGCTCAAAGGCCCATCCAACCTGTCCTTGAACACTTCCAGGAATGGGGTATCCACAACTTCTAAGAGCAACCTGTGCTGGTGCCTCACCACCTTAAAACACAAGTTTTTGAGCTATCTATAAGTAAAGAATCCACTGGTCTTCCTCTGAACTTCTTTGACTTTTTGACATTTAACCATACTTTCCACAGTAGAGATATTGCCCCCTCCTTTTTTATGAGGCACATAATCAAAGGCACAAATCAGGAAAACTATGGGTTGAGGGGAAAAAAACTTAGAAAGCAAGCCTCAAGAGGCATTATTTCAGGAAAAACAGATGAAATTAAAATCCCAATATGCATACGTCAATCAGAAACATCAATGACTGAATGACCCCATAAGGTTGCTGTTCAGAATTCAGTTATCACTGGTCATAAGAATAAGGAAGTGGAAGTTATGGTTTATGTGAATACAATATTTAAACATACAGTTTGTATCGATACTGACCGCTAGGGCAATCCATATGTGCAGCTGGGTGTGTTCCTGCTTCAGTATACTTATAACTTCATCACCCTCGGGCAACTGATCGAAGTCAAGCTCGATAACCTAAGACCAAACAACACAGATAATCTTTTCAGAAAGCATTAAAAACATTGTCTGTCATTGAGCTCAAAGGAAGGTGGACATGTCAGAGCACAAGACATAAATAATTATTTGTGTTCAAACAAGGTTATGGACAAAGGAAGAAGAGATAATGTATTGTATTCTGTACATCACAAAAGTAACAGTCTCTCTTTAGAGCAAAAGACAACCCAATGTTTGGGAATGTTTGCTTATTCAGGGAGAATAAGCAGAGATCCTAATTCAACTTCTTTCACTAGGGACTTCATGCTCAGAATCAGCTAATAATCAACTTGACTGCACACTGCTGAATTTCTACAACTTTTCCTACAGCTAATACAGAGATTTAGTTCAGAGTCAAAATTTTCTAAGTCATCAGATGTCAGAAAATCAATACCTTAGACTTATCTCAAGAGTCCTGAAATTTTGTAAAGTCATCCTTATGCCCTGGGAAATGAAGAGACTACTGAAGCAGCCTAATTTCTGAATATTCACAACCATAGTCATGACCAGCAAACGACATCAACAACTTTTCATCGTTCAAGCATTGTTTTGTGAGTACTATTCTCTCATGTTGATCTAATCTTCTGATACTATAAAATGAGTAAAAAGGAACAGGTACTCCCCAGATGGATATTTGGGAACACAATTTAACTGCTTGTTAGTTCACATTACTCAGTCATGCTGCCTTTAATAATTACTCATCTGCGTTACAAGTTAATTTTACAGCAAGAAAGAGGCGCAGTTGTTGTACCCTGATTACCAATGCTGGGACTCCTCTATAGGCTGAGTTAGAGCAATCCAGTTTATAAAAGCTTATAGTTTTGACTATGCAAGACTTTACAGTACCAGCAAAAATACTTCTGCTTAACTATTGCTCATTTTAGTTTTGAGTTTGTCTTGCACAGTACCTCCTCTTTGACAGATAATGGCCCTCATCCACCAACTAAAAGAGTTATTAATGAGAAATAGATATTATCAACACAGCAAATAAGCACGGAAGTAAGAAAGGGCAGAGGGGAGAGGACAGGTATTTTATAGCATTCTTTAGTGATTAATTCAAAACTTTGGGATCCAAGTAGTCATAGCCTGAATAGCAGCACCGAGATCACTATTCATGCTGACACATGACACATGCTGACAGAAATCTGTCACAGAAGAAAAAGCCCTTGAACATGTAAACTCCATAAAGTAACTTTGTGAGACTTAAAAACCCAGTGGCAGCCATATAGAAATTTGTTTCCATATATATATATATATTTGTGCACATATGAATGTCTGTGGGTACAAGTATATATGTATACATGCATGCATATATGTATGATATGCATGTGTACATACAAGAGTAGGGATACAGATGTTCACAGACAATATTCTTCAACCTGTAAGCAGTATATTTCAACACCTTACTTAGCTACGCTATTAATGTAGTATCTGCTACGAAATGATTTAACGTCAAACTTTGTTATACGCTGTAAATTTCCAGATACTTCTGAATCTTTCTAACCTTGGCTTGTGACAGTGTACCTTACATAAAGGAAAGTTAACTTAAGTTTCTAGAGCCACGGTGAAATAACTTCACAGAGCGGGTCCGCTGCCCTGCCTGTGTCTATGCGCTGCTTGAGGAACACCAAAAAACCCTGACACACCAAAGTGCGGCGAGAATGCGGCCGGACACACACCTGCGACCCCGGCACGGCGGCTGGGAGCGACACTCGCGCCCCGAGCCCGGGGCACAAACACGGGCGGCAGCAGCGACCGCCCGCGCCCCGGCACGGATCGCCCTCCCTGCCCCTCCCCGCGCCCGACTCGCCTCGTCGGTGTCCCGGAGCGGGATCTCGATGGAGCCCCGCGACATCTTGGCGACAGCGCTGCCGGAGCCGCCACTCGCCGGGCCGGGGCCGCCGCGCGCACTTCCCCTCACGGCAGCGCCCGACCCGGACGTGCTCCGGAACGGGGCGGAACGGGGCGGAGCGGGCCGGGCCCGCCCCCAGGGCCGTGTGAGGGCAGCGCTCGCTCGTCCCGAGACACATCACACACCTGCACATGGGAATACGTACTTATACATCTATATAACACCGAAAGTGTTACACGCTGAGTGTTTGTTTGTACGCGCACCCGCTGGTAAATCGAGTAGGTTTACCTAGATGCTCCCTGGTCTTTGGAGCACGGCTCCCTCAGGCGGCGCCTCTCCTCACGACATCTCAAAATCGTCAAAAGATTTCCAAATAAATGCGTTAAAACGCGCGGATTTCCCCCATATTTGTGGGAAACCAATGTGTACACTCAAATTGATATTATCCGACTAGCTCAGCTGGTGTAATACTGTTGATGCGTATTTACAATTTTTCAGCCACGGCTGGGCCAACTATTTTGCAGTTAGGTGAGTGTTTTTAATGACAAATACTGAATCTGGTAACATTGGAGCCTGCTCTGGGTGAGGGATTCAGCCACACGGAGATGCAAAGTAAGGAAGGAATTACACAACTGGGCTCCTAAATTGTGTTTTTCCGATTATGACGGCAGACACATTGCATACTTGGATCAAACACAGCAAGCACAGTAACCCATGACCCATCTTGGTCATTTTTGCAGTTGTATCAAGGGAAAAAAAAGGACTAAAAGATCTTCTGTCACATTTCTACTGAGATGATTTTTTAAAAAAAAATCTCTGATGTTATTTACAGTCTACTAAACCCTAAAGCGAACTTGATTTTGTCCTACAGCTATCATCCACAGACTCAAAACTTTGAATGAATTGATAGTCACAACTATAAGGCATTAAATTAGTTAATTTTATTTTAAAAATAAGTATGAATTACTATGACACTATATATTACAGTGACTTGGACTAGATGACTTGGACTGACTTGGACTGTTGCCTGTTTTGTGAAGCCAAAGTAAGTAGCATTTTAAATTATTTAACATTTTGAATGTGAACTTCAGATTTTTATTTTTGCACTGATTATTCTGAACTGAGTTACCTGCTCCAGTGCATTGTAACAAATATTTCTCCAACTCTTTTGAGTAGAGTTGTTCCATAAATACCTTTTGTAGAGAAACATGGCAGGAAAGCAGAGTGATGTTGAAATTTATAGGTGGGAGTGTGCATTTTTTGCACTGAAAACATGCCAGAACCAATGGTATGCAAAGCCAGATGCTAATTAATAGAGTTCCTAAGCCTAATTTTCTGATTTATAGGCTGATTTTTCAGAAATAAACTACTTTTTAGATATTTTAGTTAATGCCAAAGCTATTTGGACTGAAAAGGCAGCCTATTCCTGACGTATTTGTTCACCAGTGTTTGTAGAAAACTATATTTCTCATGGACAGAAAACTAGTTTTATTGGAAGATTTTATAGGGTCAGACCTTAAGAATATTAAGCCAAAGTTAAAGAGGGAAAATAATTCTTGCTTCCTGGTACGAACCTACTACACACATTTTAAACAGTTTAAAATTTTATTACTATACTATTGACTTTTATATTGTTTAGAACAGGAAGACTCCTTTTTTTACCCATATACACTCATAACAGTAAGTAGCTATTGGCTGTATAGAATCTCTTTAGTGTGTAAATTATTGTTCTAGTGAATAGAGCTGCTTTTTTTCACTTTATGAGTGCTTAGGGACATTTCAAGGAAAGAGGCTTGTTTTATCCTGCTGTCTTTTGTTTTCATTCCACTGGATTTTATGACTGTGGAAATTTTAATTACTACTTTTAAACTCGGACTGTTAAGAAGATCTTGTTAAACAAGAAATACTTACATAAATAAAGTAAGATACGGCAAATTGAACTTTCACTTGTGATATATACTGTATACAGTAAAAAACAATCTCTGAAAACTTTATTACCACATGGCATAATAAGCCTTTTGTGAGGAATGAAAATTGAGCTTAACAGTGTTACTTTAATAACATAATAAAAAAAGACCTCTACCTACCTGACCACTACTCTTTGCAAGAAAATTACCATTTATGCTTCAGGTGCATGTCCTTAAACAAACAAGCCCAAATTGGAAACAGCTGAGTGGCCAGAGCAGGATATTTTAGTAGCAAAATGTCTTTGCAGTTGATTTTTAGGAGAAAAACTTTGGCTGTAGGCTGGGCAGTGGTAGAATGCACCTGGGGGGGCTGGCCAGGGCTATCAGGACTTATTAATGTACTCTAGGCCCTGACACAACATGTATATATTGAAAAGGTAGTAAACAGGTTTAGTAAAGTGCTAGGCTGATCAGTTAAAAAAGTGCTAAAAATGGGTTTAATGTGTATAAAATTTTTTTATTAGGTAGTTTAATATTGTGCTGGTTCCAGGAGCTACTGTATTAGCTGTGTATCTCAAACGTGTTACTTTGAGGAGTTAGGATTTTCTGTCCTGCTGGTAAGGAATGCTGAAGTAGGCCATATTAAATGTATTTTGAGCAATGTTGTGGGTATTCTTTTCCTACAAAAAAGTATGAACTGTAACAAAACAGAGCTGTAAGAATGGATGGCCTTTGCTGGTTTATGTTAATGTTTCGCTGGACAGTGTCGTGTTTTTGCAGACCAAGAAATGTTTTGTATAGCTACTAAAAGCTGTAGTATTTTATGATGGATAAAAGGTTTATTTACTTTTGTTACTACCTTTTGTTCATGCTTCTTCAAATGACTGTGTTTGCCTTATTAATCTGATAAATGTAATTATGTTCTACTGAGTTAGATGGTGACCTAAATCTACAGAATTGTTTGTTCGGTTTTTGTTAGGTTTTGCACAGATAGCTACCTACCACCTCTGTAGTGCATTTTGTAGGTATAAAAGCGTGGTTTAAAAGAAATTAATCAGAGAAACAGTCCAGTCTTGGGTTTTCTGTGCTTCATAGAGTTTTTCTTAGCAAACTCTAGAGAGGCAGCTGTAAGATGCAGGAGGCTTTTGTTCTGTCCTCTGTGGGGCTAGTCAGAAATGAATAGTGCTCTAAAAAGTTAGCGGTTCAAGTGCAATTCTATGAAGTTAATTTTTTTAATGCTTAAATCCTCCCCAACGTTCTAAATATAAAGCTGTCCATGCAAGTACGATGTCATTATTGCCACCTTCTGGCAAGCACGAGGATGATTCCTGTTCACAGTCACTATCCAGCGTTCTGTTTACAGAGGATTTGGACTCACACTCTGGAGTTCAATATTTTCTCTGGTTATAGCTTTGCATTTTCCTATTGAGTCATCTTTTTATCTTTGGCTTCGTGTTTTCTGACATGCCAAACATGTTACGTGTTCCAGGAAGATGTGATTGATAAACACCGAGTTGTTCAATGATAAACATCTCATATACAAAGAGATACTGGGCAAAGGCCGATTATTCTCCCCCTCCCCTTTCTCTTCCTGGTGAAGGCTGTTTTTAGGGATTATACATCAGCATTACAGGTTTGAAATGCATGTCAGCAATTAATAGGACAAGTGAGGATTACACAAAAGGCTGTAGAGGTATCAGGTGACATTGCAGTGCTGAAATGTAAAGAATGAAAGTATCACTGATTTCTAGTATAGAATGTTTGCCAGGAAAAATTAGTGTCTTTAAGACTTTAAACAGAGTTACATCTACAGAGAGATATTAACTTTTTATTAATTTACTTATGGTAAACTTCAGGACTTTTGCTATTCTGTATCCTCTCTCTTTTAGAAATACTTCGTTTACAAAACCTTGCACTTGATCAGAGGAAAACCAAAAAGAAACAAAAGTTTGAGGTGGAGACTACACTGATTATTCCTTGCCAAAACTTTCTTCCAAGAGGAAAAAAGTTTCTTCCTCTTCTGAGGAAGTTCTTCTGAGTTCTGATACCACGTTCTTTGAAATGAGCAGTACATTTCTAACACATTAAATCATATTAATGCTTCAATGGAAATATTAGTAGCTAACCCAAGAACATTGAGATCTAGCATCTCCATCATCCTCTAGTCTTTTTGGTAGAATTAGTATACAGGAAATGTTTGGGGGTTTTTTGACAGGTACTTGGCCATAAAATGTTGGCATTTGATAATGACAGTTGTTTTTCATGAAATGCTTAGAATAAAATACTTTCCCTATTCAATAGAATGTTACTTGTGTACTGAAAATGGAAAGAAAAGACTACAGAAAAAATATAGAAATCAATGTCTTCTGATAGTGTGATGGTACTTTTGGAAATGTTAGAAAGTAGTGGAGGAGCTTAATCTTGTTTAAAATATATCCTCTTTGTGTTATATTCCTGTTAAAACAATTCTTTGCATTCTGAAATCTGTGCATGCTCTCTAAAACCCAAGTTTTTAACAGAAAGCTTACGGAAGGGAAAACACATTATAGAAGCAAGGACTTGAGTGCAGAAGTCAGTTCCAAAAATAACAGTGAACACTTGTGCTGAAATTCTCAGGAAGGATGAAGCCTGAGAATCAGCCTGAAGATGAAGAAAGCTTTTGGGAATATATCAACAAATCTTTCTCTGTTTCCCGGAGGTGACTGGTTGTTCTAACATCCTTTTCATTAATGTGATTTATACTATAAACTATATACTGACTTCCATACATAGGAATTAAACAGAAAAAACCAATTGATTTTCATGTATCTAACATCCAAAATCCTTTCCTGATAATTTACTTTTTTTCTATGTCTCTTTTTGTTTTTTCTCTTACTGAGCCTTTTCTACTTTCGTTTAAGCACTAAAATGTGCCAATGTTTAAACAGATCAACGTCCTTACTTTTTTGGGTAGAGTCCTATCCTGCCAGATGACATCTGAATGATCTGTTCAATAGCCTGTGAGTACAAATACCCAGTGATCTAGTTAAAAAAAAGAAGTTGGTATGAATCTGTTTTGGATCAACGAGAAATCTGCTGGCAATGTAAAGCCTGTTTCGAATGTGCCTGAATACATGGAGAGAAAAATCCCAAGTCTGCATGAGCACGAGGATGAATGTCATGGATGTTGCAGAACCTGGGTATGATTTATATTTTAATTCATTAATGCTTTGGATTTCCTGCCTCTGTAGATGTTCTGAAAGTTTAAGGTGTAAACAGGAGACCCAGCCTGTCTTTTTAATAGTTTTTTGAGTAAACCCTTAAAATTATTAAAAACTTATTCCCCAACCTTTTAAGATCTTTTTTTTTAAAATTATTCAGTATATTTTGTATACATTTAAAATAATAATCTGTAAGTAACCTAACTCTTCTGTCTATTTATCTACTCCTGAACTTAGATTTCATGGATGTTTTCTTTGACCTTTTTAGAAGCACTGCTAGAATACATAGCTATAGGTTGACTAATATTTACTCATAACCACAGCATTAATTATCAGAGATGCTGGGACTTTATTAAGGTTTACTTTATGTTCTCGTCAGTGTATTTACTTATAATTTTGCTCTTCCCCAGCATTTCATTAACATCTCTTACTTTTCAGATAGAAGTAATTAATTTTTCTTGGGCACTCTAATAACTTTTGGTCTAGGGGAAAAGACAATAAATCTTTATGTGGGAGAGAAAAATAATGGTTTTAATTTCTTTCCCACTCAAGTTGGAAACTAATATTCTACTGGATCTAATTACTAGTTGTGAAGTAGGAGTATTATCTGTAATTTATTTCATCCCAGGAGGAAAATGTGCACTTTTGAAACTTGGCCTTTATGCCAATGATTCTATGTCATGTCTTAACATGCATCTTCCTAATAATGCAGAACTATTTTTTATCATCTTACACTGTGGATGAGAAACACTAATCGGACTACTTTAAAACTCCAGTGTAACAGCACAATGTGTATCTAGCTATTAATTTATTTAAGAAATGTCTGTTCTGTGTTTCTGCCTAGCGCTTGACGTGTTTATATCCACATTCTTCTTGGAAGGCCAGGGACATTTTGTTCAGTGATTTGAGAAGTGATGTGGATGGATGCCATGCTTGAAGCCTGTTTTCATATCTCCTATCAACACGTAAGTTTACAGTTAACTTGATCCATGCAAGTGGAGCCATTGATTCTGGACTAAGCAGAAGCCTGGCTGTCTTCTTGAATTAAGGCCTCAGACTGGAAGAGAACCAGTAAATATTATCAGCCAGAAGCAAAAGTTATTTTAAGATGCAAGGAGGTACTCTAGGGAACCATTCTAAGGAATGGTTCACTAGATCATTTGGAACCTATTTCCAGGGTATTGCTCTGACTAGATGTTCTTGCTCAACTTCTAAAGCCATGTGGCAAGGGGATAATGGTGGTGTGTGAGCAGCAAGAACTATTCATTCAAAAGTAATTTAACTGAGTACCTTGTTGAATGCAACTTCCCAGAAGCAGGTAACCACATTTAGAGAGAAGAAAAAAAAAAAGTACAGCTGTAGGTTTTCAGAGATTCCTTCCCCCTTCTCACAGCATCTTCTAAAATTGGTATTCCCTAATAAGTCAAGGTGGTTATACTGGGAGATGTTGGGTTTAGTATGCTCAGTCCAAGTTGTTAATGGAATCTAGGCATAGCAGCAGCAAGCTACACTAGAAATGCAGTATTGTGAACTGCCTGGAAATTTTGGGGTTTGCACTTAATAGAACAATATCTACCATCCTCAAAGTGAGTAAGATGGAATAATGTAAGGAATTAAATCACTGTCTCTCAGTAAGATGGATATGGATGTGTGCCTGGAGTTCTGAGCTGATTTCATTTGCCAAAGCAGTCAGGTACTGTTAGTGCCTTGTAGTCCTTGCAGCTGGAATTGCCATCCATGCTGCAGTATGTTTATAAATAAAACCATTTCTAGCTGCGAGCTCAGCCTGCCGTGTAAAGTCAAGTTGTGTTTTTTCCGGCTTGCATGTTACCACTAAGAGAGCTACTGCTGGAACTCAGTCAAGAATTCTGTTGATTCAGAAGCCAATAAAGAAACTCTCAGGACTATGTTGCCTCTGCAAGTATGAGGAAAAGTTTATTTATACCAGTCAAGTGGCTATACATGCATACAGATCAGACCATGCAAGTGAAAGGCAGTACAGCTTTCACAAGTGACTCCTTCTGGTTGTTATCTCACTGGGCTCTCATTTGCGCCTTAGCAGATTATTTTGCAGTTTCAGGGTAGATGTATGGTAATTCATAATGTGCCTGAAACACAAAACTTCTAAGAGAAACACCTTTAGCTAGTTAATAACTAACTATTGTTTAGGCATAATTCCGTTGTATTAATCAAATATAACACAACCAGATTCATCCATTTTTATTCAGATGTACTTCTAATATTGAATGATTTTTTAGCAGTGCCAAGGGTCGTTGTGTTTTCTAATGTAATCTTAAAAAAACAGGTTTCTTTCTTAATTTAGCTGTGTCATTTTGTGCAGAAGCTGTACCTAAGGAATAAAATACTGATAATCATCTGTCTGAAACTGTAGTGATGGAAACGTTTCAACCCTTGTGGTGATCAGTTTCATTGCTTAACTTTGCTGCTGGACTTTTTCAGAAAGCTTAGCCTGAATTTCCCTTGCTGTTCTGTCCCATTCAGCAGTACATAGCAAAAGACAGGGGCTTACCTTTCTTTAGTGTAATTTTTATTTTCCATGGGCATGTAAACAGAGCATTTCTTTGCAAACAGATGTTTATGAAAGACGTTTAAACACTATGAAGGCTATCTGAAATCCTTGAATTCATGTACGTGTGAATGGCAATGTCACTTCTGCAAATATTTTTCCTAATATCTTACCTCTATTATGAAAACACTTGTATAACTTGCCCTCAGAAAAGTTCAATCATGGTGATTGGTAATAAGCTATTGTTCCTGATTATACAGTCAGTTTAGCAGGAACTCTTACTGGCCACTGAGACTGTAGGAATACAAAAGAAAAAAACCAAACAGATTTAGCAATGCTATGTCTAAAATAAGAGAAAACACTTCTGTGGAGAATCTACTCATGATGATCAGACTGAAAATTTTGAGGGGAGAACTTTGACTCTCTTTTGCAGACCTTTATAGCAGTTTTAATAAAATTTAATTCTCACACAACTGAGAAACTTCTAAAATAGCCAGTCGTAATCCTGAAAAGTGCTTGGAGAAGCTGCCTTTCTGTTGTGTATTGTAATGTTTGTTTTGTACATACATCCCTTTTAACTGTGTCTTAAAAACAGTTTTGATGTTGCCCCCCTAAGTAGACTCTGCCTAGAGTTACACCAAAACCCTCTCTTTACTAGAGATTATAGTAAGTTTTTTTTCTCTATCACTTGCACAATTTTGTAAATGTAAAACTACAGCTCAGGCAGCTGAAGATGAATGGTTGCTAATTCTGATATTCCAGGTGTCGTGGTTTGAACCAGGTTAGAGAGGTTTCTCTATCATATCCTTTTTAATCTCCTCCTTCAAGTTACATGCATGCACCTGGTATTTTTGTAGCAGGGAAGGCTGATAGTTCTTTTTGGAGGTTTTTATGTGTTCTGGGTAGGATTGTTCTGTATCTCTGAAGACTGCTGGTAAGCATCCTAAATTTTAATGGCAGAGGGAGAAGAAACCTGCTTTGACCTTAAATATCCAACCAGTTTCCAAACTGACCTGGTAAAAGTGTTGATCGCTTACATTCTCTGCCCTGTGCTGACTGAATATGGAACAAGAACATTCTGCAATTTTCCTTCGTTCAGTTGCAGGAAAAGTGTTAACACATTCCCATAACTTTCCCTCACAATTTTTCCATGCAAATAACCAAGCAGGAAAACATCAGCAGAGGGCACTATTGAGTTATAAATAGAATAATAATACATTGACATTAAAAAAAAAAAGTGTTGCCGTGTGTTTTCAGTTTCCATTCATAGAATCACAGCACAGTTTACAATGAAAGGGGCTCTGGGGGTCATTGTGTCAATGCCTGCCTCAGACAGCCAAATTCAAAGTTAGATACAATTAATATGGCCATAGTAATGTGTCTACGTTGTTGGATCGTCTATAACAAACTGCAATCAGATTCTTTTTGTCTCCAAACTACTTTTACAGCCACTTGTGAGACTGGGTGCAGAGCATGCCCAGAACTCCAGTGTAGTTATTTTGTATAAGTAAGCTAGAAAAAGAAATATTTAACGGCTTTTGTTTCCAAAGTCAGTAAAAAGGGTTTTTTTTTTTTAAAGAATTGCTTGTCAGCGTTAATAATGGCAGGCAAACATAAACAAAGAAAAAGTTCTGTGAGTGTCTTGTCTGTTACTTCTGAAAGATGAGATTGACCAGCATGGCAATATCAATGTAGCTGCTGTTGAAGCAGCATATTGTTGATTTCTGGGGTTTTTTTTAAAGTATGGTTTCTGTAGTATTTGCTACTCAGTAGTATGATTTTATTTCTTTCCAACCACTGTATTGGAGAGCTGAGGTAGATAGCAACAGGAAGAATTTACAAAAGTGAATACTGTTCTCATGTTTTAAACCTTTTTTTCCAAAGGTCCTGTATTGAATGTGTGGACGGATTTATAGAAAGCAGAGGCTTCTCCAAATCAGTGAGTTTTATTAAGGAAATTTTTTCTAGTTTTGATGTAAACACAGTCCTAGCCTGTCATCATTACTTGAATTAATTCCAGTTCCTTTTTTCAATCTAGTTGCTTATATTAGCTGAAATTTTATTGGCTAAAATGGTAAACTGTTGAATTTTGTAGGATACATCGTTTTCCTTTAGCTTATCCAATTCTGCAATGCTTTTCAAGAGTGTATTTGTGATGAAATTGCAGACTTCCAAGCTGAGGAACAAATGTCTGTTATAAAATGCCAAACACAGTGCTACTTTAGGGAGTTTACTGACACTCATGTCACATTAAAGAACTTCTGATATTTACTGAAACCACTGGGATGCACTAATAATTTGTATAATTGCCTTAAAGCAAATCTTTCACTACTGTCTTCAGTCTGAGAAGCAATGCTGTTACATCTGTCTAGTTTTCACCCATTTTTTTTGACAAACTGTTAGTTAAAATATTTATTCAGACAAAATAATGTGATTTGACATATCAAATAGGACTGCTAAAAAGGGTAACATCTGTTTTTTTAAATTCTCTTTTCACTCTAAGAAAAGTGAATGTTTTAGGTATTGTTGGAGTAACACAAATGTTTGCCCATCCCTATGGATTTCAAACTAGAACAGCTCCTAAAAGTTGGCCTCCTGAAAGCACTTTCCCCTCTCAATTAAATTAACTATATTTGAAAGCTGGTTAGCTAAAATTTTAGCTCCTCTCAGATGCTGAGCTACACAAGCAGTGGGGCTAGTGAAATGTCAGTTTAGATTCCTGGCAGCTCTCCAAACAATTTAGTTTTAAGAGGCAAATGGCTTCATGAGCCGCATGCAATTGGGAGTGTTGCTGTGTGCATGTCCTTGCAGGATTCAGTACCAGCTGGTGTGGAATTCTGTGGAGGTTAGAGAGGGCTGCAGGGAGCTGAGGTGGAACTGCTCTGTTATCAGCACCTAGCAGAGCCAGGGTATGGTGAGTGGTTTGATTGTGGTCAGAACTTGGGCAGGAATTATGTGCTCTCCAGTGTCTCTGGTTTCTGGAGCAGCACGAGCCGAATCTTTCTGCCACTGTTAAAGTGTCTCCTTGGTGTAACAGTTGGAGGCAGGTCCAAATGAGCAGGCAGGATATGTTGATCACTGATAAGCAGTTTTTGTCTTTGATGAATGGGAGTGTTTGCCATGTAGGAAGAATATAAATTCAGAAAATATACTCCCAACTAGAATGGTATTTAAAAACAACCAACAAAACAGTATTTTTCAAAATTCTGCAATATTCTTGGTTTCAAAATGCTGAAGATCTCTTTATTTTTCATTTAGGTGACATCAGCAAAGCTTTTATTTTTTTCTATTTTATTTCAAAAATAAAGATTGCTATTAAATACAGCTGAGCAATACAAGCTGTCAAACAGAGGTAGGCATGAACATCTGTGAAGGTAATGTGATAGCTGAGTGTGTTGGAAGATGGTGGCATGGAGGTGAGAAAGTGCTTGTGTAGTGAGTTTTGAATGGTGTGGAAGACTTGGGGCGCAGTTAAAAATCAGTTCAGGACTACTGCTAAGGACAACACTGTCTTTTCTGAATGCTGACCCAGACTGCAGAATGAGCTTTAAACAACAAAAAATTCAATTGGGCAGTCCCAGCAGTGCCAGTGTGGGAAGGGCCCCTACTGCAAACCTGTGTATCTCCTGCAAAAAATGTAGCTCAAAAGGGGTACAGAGGAGAATGATGAGGGACTGACCCAACCTTAACGATGTGGAAGTTATGAATGGCCTTTGTTTAAAGGACTGCTCTTGACTCCAGGGGTACAGTGGTGACCACCACTGTAAACAACAGCACATTTAGCACTCCTGCTGGCAGTGCTGCTTGCAGTGTTTGGTGTGTTGTTGGTGGAAAGGAACTCAAAGTCACCCATTGGATCATCCAGTTACTGAAAAGAGCTGAGATACATGAAATTCTGTGGAAATAAGCTGAGTTGCAGCTGGCAGACTGCAAAAGGCACAGACTCCTGGTGCTTTCGGGTAGGTACTACATCTACAAAGCAGTAATGATTTTAGCCATGGCCTTGTGACATCAATGTTACCCTGACTGATGAAAATCAGACACACAGCACTACAGATCCTTCATGTAACATCCTGTGTTTTGGTGTTCCTCTTCCTCCCCCCCACCACAAACCCTAGCACATTGCCCTCAAATGGCTGCCAAGCAGTTTTGGACTTGCATAATGAGATTTGTGTGTGTATACTCTTAAAAAAAATAGGTAGAAATCACACATCATTGGCTAGTTTTACATGACAAGTTTTACTTCACCTTCATAGCAAATTAGAGTGAGAGTTTTCTGATTTTCTTTTGTTACCGTAATATTGTAAAGTTGCAATTCTTTGCTGACTTTTACCATCAAGATGACCAATTACTCTCTTGCTTAGTTTATATTCTGTTGCTATTCTAATGGGGTGAGTGAAGAGAAGAGGATACTGTTTATTTGTACTTTCCCCTGTAGGGCTTTGGTTTGTGACACTTCTCTGTGAAATTATCCATATGTTTCCTTAGGAGTTTTCAAGGAAGACTTAAGTTCACTATTACACAAAAAAGGATGACATCCAAGGTGCTGCTCTTGTTTTGGCAACCTGAATTCAGTTCCAAAAATTCTGTTTAAAATAAAATTACTGGGATTTATGTCAAGGTTGTTTAAATGCTTTGTACATTGTGGAACAAGTTAGAATGACTTTAAAACCCTTCATTTCCCCAAGTTCATTCTGAACCTCTAAAGAAAAAAGAAAGACTGATGGAAGGGAATTTCTTATAAACACTTGTAGGGGCACTTATAAACAGCGTTTCCTGAATTCCTGGGATTGAAGGCAATTGTGTGTAGTGCATCTTCCCAAATCCATGCAGGTAATCATCTACAACAAACTTTTTAAAAGCAAACATATAAGATCAGTATCGTAAGAGGAGCTTTACAAGGATTCTCTACCTCTGATCTAGAAACAAAATTGGTAGGAACTTCCCACTTCTTTTGGAAAGACTGGCAATGGTTATAGTGGATTATCTATGGGTTCTCTTCCTAGGGATATGTGGACAGAGCAACTGTGTAAAGGAAGAAAACAAGCCTTTTGCCTTTCATTAATTCATTTACTCGTTCATTCATTCAACTATTTTTAAGAAATAATAAATTACTTTTATGGCTATATTTTCAAAAGGAAGGCCAATGGCGTCTTGGCCTGGATCAGCAATAGTGTGGCCAGCAGGAGCATGGCGGTGACTGTCCCCCTGTAGTTGACACTGGTGAGGCCACATCTCAAGTGCTGTGTTTGGCTCTGGGCCCCTCCCTCTAAGACATTGAGGGGCTGGAGTGAGTCCAGAGAAGGGAAATGGATCTGGGAAAAGGTCTGGAGAGTCCCATGAGGAGAGGCCGGGGGAGTTTAGCCTGGAGAAAAGGAACCTCAGAGGGACCTTATCACTCTACAATGACCTGAAAGGCCAGGTGGGGGTCAGTCTCTTCTCCCAGGCAACCAGTGACAGAACAAGAGGAAATGGCCTCAGACTGCACCAGAGAAGGTTCAGGCTGGCCATCAGGAGGAATTTCTTCACGGAAGGAGTTGTTGAACATTGGAATGGGCTTCTCAGAGAGGTGGTGGAGTCACCATTCCTGGAGGTGTTCAAGAAAAGACTGAATGTGGCCCTTAGTGCCCTGGTCTAGTTGACACAGTGGTGATCAGTAAAAGGTTGGACCCGATGATCTTGGGGGCTTTTCTGACCTTGATGGTTCTATGATTCTGTGCTCCATACAGCGTGTGTGTAAAACATTATATGTAATGGAAAGGGTCAATATTTTCGAGGCAAGATTAAGGAGTACAAGATGCTTTACAGTCTGAGTGAGTAAAGGGCTTACATGGGATTTAAATGCTGTGGACTGCATGGCAACTTGCTGCAGCCCCTAAAATGTAAATGCAGACAAGAACTAAGCTGGATGCTCAATAAGTAGCAGTGTCAATGTTGTCTTGCTATCACTGCAAAAATAGTAATATTTTTATTACCATATTCACAAGCTTTTGTCAACTTTGTGGAATTCTTGCATACAATGTTATATGCAGTGCTGCATGAAAACAGTGTATTCATTTGAAAAATACAAACCTACTACTGAGCAGATGAGGGGGGGAAAACCACCTGGAAACAGATGAAATTCTATGCTGATTGTTTAGATGTTGCACCTTCATGTTATGCTTGTGAAGTGCTAAGCAGTTTGTTAAATCCAATTCCAAATGCAAGACTTTTTACATGAGGGTGGCTTTTAGCCACGGCCTGTGCTGGAGGGTAGGAAGTGACAGGCGGCTGGTTCTCCTGGTGAGAAGCTGGAGCCGGCAGTGTGGTGGCATCTCTTGGAGTGTGTGTCTGGACCGTGTTTATCCCCTCATTAGGTCAGGTCTGGGGAATAAGGCTGACTGTGGTTGAAGAAATGCAGCTTCTTAAAGTGAGTTTGTGTCCCAGATGCAGAAGGCTTGGAAGAAAGAGACAACTAATCAGTAACAGGGTGAGAGGGGGAGTCTGGTTTGCTGTGGGCAGGCAAAGCACAAGATCCTACCTCATATATGTGAGTGATGGAGGTGGTGAGGAAAACCTCCCAAAGAACGAAAGCTCCAGGGAGGTGGTAGAGCCAGTTTTGTTGTTGATCCGAAATTGGCTCCCTTTGACGTTGTTTTGTAGTGGTCAGATGTGTTTGGGAAGCTGAAGGCTTGAGTTTTAGAATCGTAGGCCTAGAAATCGAGCTCTGTTCTAAAATGGGATCTACCATGCTCATTTTGGTCTTGTAAACTTCATGTTTGCATGAAAATAATTGGAAGCAAATGTTATACATATATATATATATATATGCGCTTGTCTCAGACTGTCTTGCCCCATGTTACATCTTAAAAATCAATGGAAATATATTTGGGAGCTGTCTGGCTTTGATTTTTGGGTTTTGCAGGGATTTTTTTCCTTGTCTTTTTATTGAATGTGCAGAAAGAGCTGGTATGTTTGCTTTTGAACTGTTATGGTCCAGGGAGTTATGTACTGTTGTAGATCACAGTGCAAAGCATTTTCAAGGTGTTTACATATAAATGAAATTGTTTTCAAATATATTGAGGTGTGACTTGCAAGATCAAAAAGTTCTGACAGCACACAATGAAAAATTGTAATGCTTCCATGAAAGCTTAAAGCTAGGCCAACTTATTCAAACTTTAAAAAAGGAAGCGTACAGCAATTATGTATTACAATTATAAACTCTGCTGATTTTCCCGGGAAGATATGACTTCCAGCTGAGTAATTGTAATAACCTCAAAGGTGGATTTTTGTAGCGAGTGAGGCAGTGGCTTAAAAGAGAGATGGGCTTAGATCTCTTGCTTCCAAAATAAAAACGTTTAATAACATGAAAATAATAAACAAAAAGCACCCGAGGCAAATGCTAGCAAAAGCACTCACCCCAGGGGGAAGAAAAGAAAGAGCCTGTGACTTTGGAAACAGGGGTATTTAACAGCTGAGTTGGGTGGGATTACAGAGGCTATTGTCCCATAGGATTGCAGAAGTGACAGACCTACAGGTCAGGGGTCCAGTGGGTCAGATGGGAGAGGCCCTGTGGCAAAATTAGGCCAACCACGATTCAGGGTAGATGGAAAATTCTGGCTGTTTGCCCTGTTTTGGGGGCTCTGATGCAATAGAAACCTTTGCCCCTAAGAGGCGCACTGCAACAATTATGTTTTAGTAGACTGAAATGTATGAAAAAAGAAGGCATTCAGTGAGCAGGAGAAGTGCTGGCCTGCCTGAGGGCTTATCTGTGTCCCTCTAACTTATCATTTAGCATAATAAAATATCTCCTGTATATGAAATTGAGTACAAATCCAAAATACTAGCAGGTCTAGTAAAGCTGGCTGTATTCTCTGTAGGGAAAAATATCTAGAATTCTCATTAATCATAGAATCATAGAATGGTTTGAGTTGAAAGGGACCTTAAAGATCATGTAGTTCCGATCCTCAAGGATATTTGTCAGACAAGGATTTTAAGATGATGAGAGCACTCAAATACCTGGGAGCACAGATAGAACAACATGTGCAGGCAGTTGCTGTGGGTGAAGCAACAGATGCTCAGAGAAGAAGCTATTTATGACAATAGTAAGTTACAATATAATTGGGTGAGACATGCAGAGAAGTACAGCTGAGAAGTTCTGAAGATTGTTGCTTTCCAAGAACCACAAGGCACATGAAAGGCATCAGTTTATCCATTTAGAAGCTTCTGTGACCTTCTGCATACATTGTATGACTTGGCCACTGGAATACTCAAATAAAAAGGAGTAACTTTTAAAATCATAATTGACAAGCAAGCCTGATCCTCTGACTGTTGTTGATTCTCATTTTCCTTTTGCTGCATATTCAGCAGTTGTTTAATTCTCACAATTCAACAAACAAACCAAACCAAACAAACCCCACCAACACACACGGAAAAATGACATAAAATGTTGAAAAATCACGATAAAATTAAATTCCAATTTTTTGCCTTTTTTTTTGGTAAAGACAATTTTTAAAGCTTCCATGTGGAACTCACTGGTTTAGAGTTAAAACTAAGTTTTAGTGAACAAAACATTTGTAAATGGAGCCTATCATAATGGGATAAGTAAACACATCTTAATAATTTCACACTTAGCTCTTTCCCTGCCACTGCTGCCTCCTGTCTTCCCACCCCAGGCAGACTTCCTGACACTGCCACTTAGCAGGGTACTAATGAATGAGCCAAAAGAGCTTTGCCTTGGCACACTTCCGTTGGCTGCATCTGGGTTTCAGTGATGAAACCCAGAGAGGAAACAGAACCCAAGAGCTCAACAGTCTGGCAAGAGTGCTGCAAGGCATCAGATGTGTAAAGAATCCTACTACACTCAAGTTTTCCTGAGACAGTTCTTTCCAGACAAGTTGGGAGGGGTGGAGTGGAGCATGTTGTGTGGTTGGATTTCTTGGTTTGACTTTTTGTTTTTAAATCTGAGTTTGAACTGCAAAATCTGTAACACGTTCAAACTTGAGCTCTTATAACTGAAAATAAAGCAGTAGTGTAAGGATTTGTCTGTGTATCAAACCAGTAGAGAAAGACAGCAATTAGAATTAAATAGGATTTTTGAAATCAGGTACTGTTAGTTTATAACAAAGAAGGTTGGTTGCTTTGTTTTTTCCTGTTTGGTTTGGGTTTCTTGTTGTTGCATAAATATTTTTGTTGGTTTTGTTTCCCCAGGAGGTAATTATAGCTGTGTTTTCTTGCTGTTTAACATGTTAATACTTCTCCTGGTCATAACTAGTGTAGATGAATTTTTATGGCAATACAATCATATTACAGCAAGTGTAACAAAAATCCATAGTGATGACAATGGTAGTCAGAACAGTTTATTTGTAGCTGATAAAACACACTTTTACACGTATGTTTTAGTTATCCTCTCACAGACTCATTAACGTGACACATATGTGCTTCTTTTTTTCTAAAGAAAGCAGTTTGATAGATAAAAACCATCTCAAGCAGCAAAGGGAGAAACTTAATCCACTGTTTAACTACACTTTTTTTTATGAGGAGAAAATGAGTCATAACTAAGGCAGGGGGAGAAAGAGATAAATAAAAGCTGCTCACAATAGCTGATAACAATTACAAAAAGTACAATGCTGATCTGGGGATCTGGCTGTTGAGAATAATACATTTAATAGCAACATTCCTTGCTAAATTAATCAGAATGAGTGTCAAAATATTTAATCAGGAATGCAGGCATTCCTTCTTGAAAAAGCATCCTGAAAGACCTTCTTTTCCCTGTGGACTGTGCCTAAAGCTGGGAACAGGACAGTCATGTTCACGTCATCAGTCCCTTCAGGGTCTGTCCAGCTCTCGCTAAAATCAATGGCAACATTCTTACTGGCATCATTGAAGAGGATGGGGCCTCAGATATGTGCACTTTCCCTGTGAAGGTGGATAATTAACACTTGCTTTCTTTTTTCCTGTAAGGTCTGAGCAGCCTTACCTATATCCAAAAATGTCAGTTGTGAAATTTCTAAGTACCATTATTTTTTCTTCCTTTCTTCCTCTTCTGCTTCACCTGCGAGAGGCCTACATCCCGTCAGGATCCACGTGTCTCTCTCTATTCCTGGCATAATTTTACACTGATTTCATTTAAATGTAGGATTACCACCATAACATGTAAGCACATATAAAATTTGAACTTTCTTCCACATAAATTTATTACCTTTCTCTTAATTTTATAGAAGTTGTATGTTAGTGTTTAGTAGTGAAAAATGGTTATTTACTTTCAAAGGGTGGTGTCAAAAGGGAAAAATTTATTAAGATATACTTCCTCTTTCCTGTTTTGGCACATAAGGTAATCATAACAATGCTTTTGATGGAAAAATATTGTTAGGACAGATATGTGTAAATGATAAATACATGGTCTGAATTTTGATGGAAACAGCTTTTTGTTCTCCTCAGCTTTGCTTCTATTTAATATAAAGGGAAGCAATGCAAGCTTGTTCTTCAGTCATTTTCAGGAAAAAAGATACAACTTTGTTGTTATTGCTTTTTTCGTAAACAAATCCAAACAACTTCAATAAATAATGGAGGGAGAAGGAGGAACAGGCAGAGTGCTAAGTTATGACCATATTTTCCCATCTGTGTTCTGTGACAGTGTTCCTTATTTAATTAACAGCAGGGCACAAAGATCGTAACATTGTTGTTCTGACATTGTAAAATTAATGGTTTTCCTGTTCTGAAGAGCTGGCAGTCTAAAAATGCTCCCTCTTGATACATTTAGTCAGTAAGAATAAGTTGAGAGAAATTGACCTAAATAATATTATCAAGCTGATAGCTTTGCCAAGTAAAGCTGGTTTAAATATTTAAAAGAATGGAGATGCATTGTCAAAAGGACACAGATATTTGCTTCAGTCTCCAGAAAACTCTTTGTGCATGACTTGATGCACAGATACCTATAGGGTAAGGACTTCAGTATTGCTGGATTGAGACTAACCAAATACAAGGTAACAAATAGGTCACTGGAAAAAGCCCTGTAAGGTAGCAAAGGTCTCATTCTAGATGTAAAATCAGCAGTTTTATATTTTAGGGAGAAGGCAGATATTGTAATAAAACACTTTTAATGAAAATAAATATTGATAAATAATACTATTCTATTTCTGCATCAAAAAGATCTCAAAATACAGCCTGTGCTCTCAAAAAAATCAAATTTAACAAAGGATTTGTCAGAGCAATGTAGAAGAAAAGCAGAAAATCCCACTATTACTGAGACTGTGATGAATTAGAATAATTTTTCTGCCATCTTCCCAGGCCATGTGAACTTTAGTTTTCAAAATAAATCCCAATCCAGACTGAAATGTCATCTCTCTCAAACTGAAGGTAAAAACATTTAGGAGAGGTATTTAAAGCAGTAGAAGGAGAACTGCAGGCTTGGCTGTGAAGGCTTCAAGCAGCTCAGTTGTAACTTTCTGATAGTGAAAAACTTGTGGAGGTTTCCACAATGCCTCATAAAGGTTAAAATCCTTTCCAAGCAGTGATGAAGGAGAGCAGATGTTCAGCAGGTAGAATGTAGAAACAAGCTGAAAAAAAGTTTTCCACATAAATATTACCAGAAAAACATATCAATATGTAGGACTTTAGCTAATATAAATTAGAATGATGCATCCAGTGAAATGGACAAAAGATGTTTCGTTTACCTCATTGAAGCCATGATATATAAAGGAAGCAAACAACTTCATGAATAAATTTAGAAATTACTGATGTGCTAAAATGTTTTAAGTAGAGTACTCATGAAATTTAAATAACTTGAAACTTGTAGAAAGACTTCTAGGTAAAACAAGTAGGGGAAAAGACTCTTTGGATAGGAATACTTCTGTCTTGTCTTAGCAGGAATAAGATATTGCTACTTCTTAACTATATAATGACATGCGAGTCATTATGAAACCTGCTTTTGTTCAGGTGACAAATGCAAGAATTTTACTTTGGCAGTGGTTCCTTCAACCATAAGCGGGCAAAAGAGTTGTCACAGATATTACATGCTACTGGTAATAATTGTATCCCCCCAAACTTCAAACAAAACCTGTTTTTGAAGTAGTCAAGGGCAGTATGATTAGGTCCTCAGAAAATGATATTTAGAAGGCTTTTTTTGCTTAAAGCCTCTTAAGCAGATGTTAACTGGTGCAGTTGCAAACTTGTGTTTATATGTTGTATAGTTTATATTGGTGCCCTGAATTTTATAAACAGCTGCAATTAAAAGCCATTCTTCTGGCATCATGCTGTCATCCATTGCCAAAGATACATTTGTTTCCAGTGCTTTTGGATTTGTATTATCCCTGTTTCAAAGGAAGGAGTGAATAACTTCTATAAGCCTTCAGAAATCTCTTTTAATGTCTCATGGCACTTGCTGGGCCTCTACCCATGTTTCTCCCAATCTTTCGCAGCCCTGTCTATCCTTGGGAATCTTCTTAAGCAATTGAATTTTTAGGTTTTGTGGGAAATGAATGGAATAATCACATGCGGCTTCATGGTTTTGGTTTTGCTTAATTCTTCCTGCATCATGGCAAAAGAGAAGCTCTGTTAATCACATTGGTGTCGTCCAAAACATCTCAGCCCAACATTTTTCTTCCCTAAGCTTTCAGCTGAATAGGATTTACACAGCTGACCTTCTCACCTTTTAAAAGAAAATCTTTACTTGAGACTCTGGCACAAACCCTGAGTATTTAAACGAGTGCTTGTATTACTTTTGGGTCATTGTCCTCTGAAGCATGAATAAACCTGGGAAGTAAAGTCAATAGAATGCAGAGGCACATAATAACAGAGTTTACAAAAAACCAAAACAAACACCACAATCCAGCTGATAGACAGGTCTCATATTCTGTTCTCAGTAGGTGTATTCTCAGAAATTATGCTTGCAGTTGTTAAAAACACTTTCTTCATCGAGTCTTTTGGTTTCATTTGAATTGAAGGCAGTCTGCAGGTAAATGGGACCAGCTCTTGTTTTCACGCTGTAAACAAAGGACGTGTTTATCAGCACTTGTGTATTTCACTGTACATTTTTCACACTGTAGAATTTTCAAAGCATTTGCTACTGTAAAACTCAGCCCAATTTGAAAGAAGAGCTCTAGCATTAACTGATTGTGCTGGTGGAGGCATAAATGGGGTGCAGAGTAAATATCGTCTGTTTTTCTCATTATTTTTCTGAGTATCTTTTCAGTAAAATCAGCTTGCAACAAGTATAAATGATAAATGAGTGTTCTGATTTCTCTTTGCCTTGCAAGGGAAATTTAACAATATAGTACAGTTTTAATGTGTGAAGCACACTAATGCAGTGCATTTTAGCAAACACTTTACATTTCTAGGATAACTTTTCATTGTATTCTCAGGTATCCGGTTTCCCCTTATCTTGAAATGAAGCTTCCATGTGTATGGTGTTGTTCACAATAAATATACCCAATCTGTTCACTGGCTTTGGATCTGTGGGAAAAACCAATATATTAGCATGTGAAATGGTTTGACCATCGGAAGAGCGCTGTATAAGAAACAGGCAGCCTTCAGATATGCTTCACTCAGTGCTCCTTTGTGTATATCAAAATTTTAGCCCCCTGGGAATAGATTTGCTAAGCATCGAACCAATTTCTCACCTTTTCTGACAGAGGTCACATTTCTGAGTTTAACAGAGAGTGGACTTTGAATTGGAAAAGTAGTTATCTAATTAACAGCTGAAAATCATGATGTCAGGAAAGTGGAAAGTTAGTTATTCTGAGCAAAATAGTCAGAAAGCTGAGGAAAAGGATGTAACGAGAGATGAAACAATGAAGAATTATGTAAATCAAGAAATTGAATGCTGTTTGGGATGGCAGGCAATATTAGAGAAACAATTCAGGACCAGAGCTCTTAATCATGTTTTTTTGAGCCAAATATATGAGTGATAGTTGAGGAGAAAGGTATGGCTTTGAAGACATCTGGAGTTGAGTTACTTAGTACGGTGGCATTATAGCTCTCCTGTCTCTTAGAAGACTTTTTTATGTATTTAACTGCTTTTTTTTTTTATGTGTTTAACTGCTTATTTGGAGATACTCACTTATTGAAGGACTATATGATGTGGTATGGATGGTGTAAACCAAAAAGCCAGGTGTTGTAGAGCTTAGGCTCCTTGTTTCTGGCTCTGAACTCACATAGATAACATATAAAGTCCCTAAAATCATCTTTTGTGGTCAGAAATGTTTGGAGATTGGGTAGGAAGGCTGAAGAGCATGTGGCAGCAACTCTCAAGGCTCACTCAGCAGTTGTCACAGGTCAGCTGCTGGAAATAATGAAGTATGTGCTCACCCACAGCTAAACAGATATTGAAGCTGATTGAACAGATTCTACCATGTGAGGTAACAATGCTTTGCTTAAACCTCAAAGAGGAACCACTGATATTTCATCATTCATTAAACTCATGAGTCATAAGACTCATGTGTACCACCTTTTTCTGTGAACCAAGGCTTTAGGAGAAGTTTAAAGTGTCCTAAGAATCAATTTAAGTTTTTACTAAACATGCATATGAATAATGTTCTCATATAAGATTATGGCAGATTAAATTTTGAGCCGATTCTCAGATGCCTTTGTCATTCAGCTGATGTAATGGCTGCTTGATTTCCTTTTTTAGTTGCTTGCTACTTCAAAGCACTTTATTGCTGTGTTCTAAAAATTCCATTAATTTATCTGTTGCTGCCTTTTATAGTCTCAAAAGAGTGTCAGGCTTGCTGTGAGAAATGCAAGTACTGCAGGGAGGTGATGAAGCAGTAACTGCTCTCCTAAAGACTCAGCTGCATGTTCAGTCTTTTCTCAAGATTGCTTTTGGAAGTGCTCAAGGCAGAGCAGCCTGTGGAAACAGCAGGCAGATATGCCTCAGTTTCAAGCGTACACAGAGGCCAGAGCTGATTGCTGCTGGTTGGAGCTCTCATCCAAGTGAGGTTTAGTAGAGGAATGTGGTGGTAGAAGACTGGGAACTGCAGCTTGTGGTTTATAAATATTTGTGTTTTCTCCTCCTTTTTTTATGAAGTAGAAAGAAAATAGCCTTTGCGTCCTGAATTTACTATTCAAGTCTAATTTATTGAATATACAATTGACTCTAATAACACACGTCAATCATCTTAGCAGTGTGGATACTACCTGAAGTCTCTGGGCACCACTCATGTAGTGCCTTCTTTTTATCCATTGCTTTCTTCTTTATAACAATGCCACCAACATACTTCCTCTGTATTACATCAACTGTTTAAGAGAAACTTGATAAAAGTTAGCTTTCAGCAAGTTTAACATGTGATCATTGATCACTGTGACTTCAATCACTGAGTCTGACAGCTGAAATAGTTTTCACTGGCCTTTGTGTGGTCTTTGAAATGCTGAAGAAAAGTAATCTTTCCTGGACTAGAGGTTTATGCTCCTTTATTGTTGAAATTTCAACAGCAGTTGGAAAGTTCATTAAGTAATTCTCATTATTTTTGTACTGCAGGGGCTGCTGTGTAGATTCATTTAGCTGTAGTTAAAGAATTTGAATATTTTGTGCATATTCAACGTAACCTTGTGTAACACATTCGTATTTAGTATTGCTTTATTAACTACGTTTTTCAACATTTCAATGCAGGCTCTGTTGTATGTGTTAGTAGCCTCTATGAAGATAGCTCATAGAATCATAGAATGCTTTGGGTTGGAAGGGACTTTAAAGATCATCTAGTCCCAACTCCCTGCTGTGGGCAGGAAAATCTCTCACATAACTCAGATCCCTATCCAGGCTGGCCTGGAGTATCAGGGATGGGGAGTCCACAACTTCTCTGTGCAACCTGCTCCAGTGCCTCATTGCCCTTATAGTAAAACATTCCTTCCTAATATCGAATCTAAACCTACTCTCGTTCAGCTTAATTGGAAACAAAAAAATCTTGAAGTGCTTTAAAAGCTGAACTAAAAGTAGCCCTATAAAAATATAAAAGGAATCTTTCTGCTTCTATCTATTCCTTTTTGCTAGGCCATTGGAGTCTCTTTAGATGAGACATCTCAGCCATTTCAAGTAATCCTTGTATTAACAGAGATGAAATGGTGTGAGCTATTCTGAATCTGTAACAAAAGTTGTTCTACTTCATGATTCATAATGAAAATATTCTTGCCCTTTCCAAATGCTTAAAGGGCATCCTCTGTGCAGAAGCTAATAGCAATGTATTTTGTTCCTGTTCACATGTTGTGTTTTGTCCACTTGCACATCAGGAGATGTGTGTGTGTGCGCTTTTCTCTTCTGCTCTAAGTGTGGAAAATGCTGTCAGGTTTTCCTAGTCTCTTATCTTAAGTTTCAACACATTAACTGGGCAGTAGAATGTGAGCTGGTAGTGATTGAGCATGTAATCAAACAGGGGAAAATATTTTTGCTTTCTTGGCAAGGTAAAATGCGAGGTGAATTTTGAAAAGGAAGAGAGAACAAGTGTGTGGACAGATGTGGACAGACTGTTCCAAAGCTATGCTTTGTCTGTGATTCCATAAGAAAAATCAGCACTGTGCATCTTGGTGCATTTGCAGGGCTCTGGTTTGTACGTATTTGAAAGCCAAGTTTATCCCTATGCAAGACCTGTAGTGTTAGGCTAGTCTCTTAACCAGGCAAAATACAGGTAAGGGAATACAATCTGCTTCACCTTGAGCATTTAAACCTATTTTAGTTTGATAGTTACGGCTGTGAAGGTAAGCTTGGGAAAAGGAATGAGGAGCCAACCTTCTTAAAAGAGGGATTTGGTTTCTTTCTTTCCCCCTTACTTCCTGAAAAGTTTCCCTGGGGTATTTGACTTTGCTTAAATGGATCATTGTGGAAGGACCAGCAGCCTTAGATGTAAATGGTGAGAACAGAAATTTCCTCTCCATTAATCAAGTTGCTACATTTTAGGAAGAGAAAGGAGTAGTTGTAACAGGTTAGGCTGTGGGAATTGAGGGTAAACGTGGGGCGGTACAGTTCAAGGAAACATAAAGTATTTATGTAGGTTACCAGCTCTGTTGTGCCTGTCACCTTGAAGCCTGTTTCTTACCAGAAAGAACAGTATTTCTTTGAGTGTTTCTCTGCAGACAGTGAGGTCATTGCATGGTATCTAAGGCTGAGAATTGAGTCTCAGAGATAATGAGTTTGAATGTAGATACATTAAATTCATGCATCCAAAAACCAAACTGCAAGATCCCTTTTCTTTTTGCTTTGTACAACAGTCAGCTTGAGGTCTGTTTTGACCAAGGTATGATCTAGATCGACAGTTGTTCATTTGTACTTTGCTGCAGAGTAGCATCCTGCCTCGTTTTCCCTTTCAGAGGAATGGTGTCACTGCTGAAATCTTCAGGCATCAACATACAGTTCAGAGCAGTTGCTCCCATGACCACTGAAATAAAGGGAATCCAAAAGCTCTTCATTACTGAACTCACGCCTCACAGTCTGATTTAGCAGAAGTTTGGCTTCTGCAGGGGGATTAGGCTGTGCAGTTGCAGAAGAGTGGAAGCCAAGGTTTTGACTTGTGGTATTAGAAATGTATTAAAATGAATGAGTGGACATGATGGGGATGGTAATGCACCGAGTGGTTTTATTGGTGCAGTGAATTTAATCCTTTTAGCCTTTATCCAGAAAGTAGAAAGCTTCACAGGGTTATTAGTGAGGTATTAATGAAATCCACCAAACTATGCAGATATCTGCAAAGTATAGCATACAAAACAGTATAATTCATTTTTGAACTTCTCAGGAAGGTAGTGCTGTGAAAGACAAGGCTAAATGGGCAGTGGCAAACAAAATTACAGGCTCTGTGGCTTAGAGACACACAACATCTCACTTCACTACATCTAGCAGATTTTTGACCATCACTTCCCAAATGAGTAAGTCTGGCCTATCAAGTGGGATGATAAAAAGAGATGGATGCTGGATCTAGTCATTTTAATTACCTGGATTTGTTCCATTGAAATGTGGTTGCCAGGATATTGTTGCCTGAGTTATATAGAAGACATGCAGATGCTATATTCTTGCTTGTACAGAGGATGAAAACATTTTTGCAAAGTTTTCCCATTTGAACATTTCTCATGCAATTCAAAAATCCTGTTTAATATTTGTATCTGTGCTTGAAGTGTTGCATTATCTCCACTTCGTAACGTGGACAGAGAAGTTACTCTGGATGTGAAGAATCCATCTTAGATGAAAGAAACAAGAGAGACTTCAGCAAGGTAAGAGATTGAATTTGAGACAGATATTTTAATTTAATTTCTGGTTTCATACTTGTATAAATCAACATGTTCAGCTCAACTGAGCATACTGCTCCACCAGTCTCACTTTTATAGGCTAATATAGGATTATAAAAGGACTAATTTGAAGTAGAATAATTCAGGCTGCTTATTCAGGTGTCTTGCCTTGCAAGAGTACATAACAACATGGCCCCTGCTCACCATAGGCTGAAGTGTGACATGAATAAAACAGCACTAGCCCAGCAAAGGCAGCACAGAGCTAATTAAGTCATTGTAGTGCCCAGACTGTCTTCAATATCACTTAAAGATGGCTTAGCTGTGTTTGTTGTAGAGCATTAGGACTGCACAGGTTCAGAGGAGGACTTGTTAAAAAGTCAGTTAATGACTTTTGGGTTCGTAGGGGAACGAATAAAGTGGGCCCCTGCAGGATAAACACGTAGTTATCCCAGATAAAACAGCTCATGGGTTCAAAAGCTAATAGGCTTTAAAAAGAACCATTTAAATTCTTCAGTTTAATTCTTCTTTCTTTTAATTCTTCTAATTCTTCTTTAATTCTTCTTTAAAAATTTCTTAAAATTGCATATATAGATTATTTGAATGTAGAACACATGGGGGTTTCTTTAATCATCTCTGAATGATTGGAAAGGGCATAAAATAAATCTTCAGGGCAGAAAATATTTGGTTTAGGGGCTACACATTTGGGTCTGATTTAAGTGATTTTAGATTTTTCCTGGCTTGTAATTAATTCTCATCGTGCTGAAGGCTTTCTGGGGTGTTGTTTTTGTTGTTTTTTTTTCCCCTTTCCTTAGATGTTTCCTCAGCAAAGCATTCCACAATCCTGTTTGTTAAATACTTTAACTTGTATTAACATATCACACTTCCTATTAACTCCAGGTCCTTTCCTGGGAACAGTGACTGCTTGACATTCCTCCTTTGCAATTGTCTTTCTACCATGGATTTGCAAACAACACTTCTTCCCCACTCTTCGTTCCTGTGCCTTGCAAGAGTTAAATTCTTCTAACGGTCAGAAGAATTGCTCTAAAGTCCCTGCAATTTGGCTAAGAAGTAATATCCATTAGCCTTGGTGACAGCACGGGTGACAGCTCCCAGTTTCCTGTCTGATTACAGTTTAGTTTTACTGAGGGTTTTATCCACCCACTTTTAAGAAGCTGTTTAGCAAAAAAAAAATTTTTAAAAAAGAACTTGTTATACCACATCTTAATTAATTTATATGAACAGTGTCCCTGACAAAGTATTAGAATGCTTCCTCTTGAGAACACAGCATATGGAATGCTGTGGATTATAGGTTGGTCTAGATAAGTAGAGGGGCAGAACATAAAAACTATAAGCAAAATCTTTCCATTTCTATTTCTGTGCAGCTGGGTAGAGTCCTAGTCACCCATTATATAACTAAATTTACTCATGATAACAAATGTTACCAACATGTCTAAGCAAATTAAGGTGCACACCAAAGACAAGGCAAGTTTACCACACTGAGAAGGGACACAAGGTGATCTCTGGTAACCACACCTGATACAGAATTACATTTTTTCTGAAGGCACCATTAGATTTCTGACTGAAGTGTTAAAAATTGGATAGTAAAATGTCAAGTAACTATTAAGTCACTCTTAGAGGGAAAATAATCCTAAGCTTTATTTGAGGAAATCCTGGAACTTTTCAAATAGTGCTTCTATTTTATTAAATTCTCTTGTTTACATGGTGCTGATCTGGTAAGGGAATAATTTTGTTTTTCTATAGTGCAAGCATAGTCTGGTTTTAATCATGCTGAAATTTACATCTCTTTTCCTTCTTGGCCTGAGAAATAAACTGGAATTCCCTGTATGTTTTAGCAAACAATAGATACTTGGATGAGGTGCCTCATGATTTAATGCTTCTAAGGCTTTAAACATACACTCTGCTCTCTAGTATGATAAATGTGATCATACTCTTCTTGCTCAGGCTTTTGTTAGGCTCCTGAGCCCATGGGGCTTGCATGCAGTCAGCTTCCAAGGATTTTGGTATGCACTGACATGCTTTCCTCCTTTGGCTCTGGCATTTTTCCTCTGCTGCTGCTTCACAGTAGTAGAAATCTAAATCCCAGCTGTTTTGGAAACATCCTAAATGTTTGGGGTTTGTCTTGTTTGAGGACAAGTAACTGACTAAGAGATTCCTCACATTACTGTATAGATACTTTGTCTCAAGGCTACACTTCTAGTCTTCCAAACATGATAGACTACAAGGAACGATAGTTTTCAGGGAGACTTAAAACAACATGAAGCTTTATTTAATGACATGAAAAATACCCAATTTCAACTACAACAACAAGAAAAATCTTCCTTTCTCTATGTCTTCTCTCATTTGCCTGAAACAGTCTGGGGGCTGAAAGATGTTCACGGATCTGTCATTATTTTTGTCTTCTAAACCATGAAGTTCATCCAACTTAGTACAATTTATCCTGACTAGGTTTTCGCTCCTCACCTTGCCTGTTTCTTATTGTTTTCCTTTTCCCAGCTTTGGGAAGATTGTGCCAGTCTCGTGTTTGTTTCTGTGGATTCAGTCATGACTCATGACTTCTTCCCAAGGGACTCCATCTCCTTTTTGTTCCCCCTTGTTTAGGATGACTCCCAAACACCATCTCTAAGAAGGAGAATAGTAGCAGCTTTCTAACTCTGGCCAGTATTGGTAATACTCTATTATTACAGTCAGAGCAGTAGAGAAATTTTAGCCTTTTCCATTGTTCCTAGCTTGGTGAATATATCTACTCTACTAGCAGAAAAAAACCCCTTGTTCTATGGATCCAGCAATTTTCATAGTGACACTATTGTACAAACTCTTAATATGCATATATACATATAACAATTCCCAAAATTACTACCTATTCCATTGACTTCAACTTAAGTTGCATGTGTACACATGGTTTGTGGTGAAAAATATAACATCAGTCCAGTTGGATTCCTGTTGGTAAGATGGCTTAGTGCCATGAATCAAAGGAATGCTGATAGAATTTCATATGTAAAATTCAAACTGGTACAGTGACTTTTGCACAATTTTTCTTGCCCCCTCCTGATGTGAGGTCATTTAACAGTTTAATCACCAAACCACTAGTGGAAACAATTGTTTATTACCTCTTTTATTTGATGGTGAGCTTCTTTCCTGTGAACAGTTGCAGCCTTTGGATAGAGAGCTTAAAAACCTATTTATATAGCTTTATCTAGCTCTATTTAATGCATTCTTATCAAAGGAAAAGGATGACGTTATTCCGAGCATTGACTTAGCTGTATCTATTTACTGATTTCTATAGCTTGTAAAATTGTGTGGTATTTGTACATGCTCATTTAAGATTTGACTGTCCAAATTTTTAAGATGACAGGCTGATAATATGAGATTTTGCATCTCAACTTTTTATAACTGCCTGATATCAAATAGTTGTGCATATTCTCTACTCCAGCTGAAACAGCTTCTCTGTATTTAGTTGTCCTATTGACTGAATCGCTCCCAATTCATGCTGATCTTTCTGAATTACTTGCTTTTTGCTGAAGGTTTTCAGAGCTTTGTTTCAGTTGGATGTAAATTCAGTCGCTGTTAGAAACCATGTGTGAAAAGAGAAACCTAAATTAAAGGGGTTTTAAAAATGTATTTTGGTCTACAACATGTCCGAAGTGAAATGCATTTGAATCTATTGGGAAAAACATATTTGCCAGAAGCAGCATTCCATTTTTCTTTTGCAAAGAAAGTAAAACAGGGATAGCTGTGTCATCAAATACCAATAAATATTTTGATGTGATCAGACTTTGAGGAGTAGCTAAGAAATTACAACAATCCGGAATAGATTCAAGGGTATGAGGCTTAGCAGCCCTGCTAGTTTTTAAAGACTGAAAACTGGAAAAAAACCAAGTAAGTCTAAGAAATGGAAATGTAAAGAACATGTCTTTGAATAAAACAGAATGAGCATAGTAGTTTGGGGAATTTTTAGGAGGCATCGAAGCAGGATAAAAAGTGAGTTTAAAAAAGTTTATCAGAAAGTGCTAGGCAACTGTGCATTTCCCCAGGGAGGGATCAGATGCCAGAGTGAACAAGCAGTACTTTGAAGCCTGGGATTTCAATGTGCTGGTTGAGCAGCTTTTTCTTGGGGTTGTCTGGAGCACAATTAAAAAAATTGTAATTGCTTTTATTCAAAATTGCAACTGCATGGTTTTCTAAGAGGACTAAGAATTCCAAGGAAGGGATTGTTAACTTAGTGGCTATTTTTTAAAAAAAATAAGCAGGTTCCCTCAAAGAACAGGTAATTGAATTGCATTGTACCCTAGCCAGGCTTCAGAGGGAAGGGAAAACAGAAACCAGAAATCCTAAGATTTGACTGACAAGTTGATTTTGAACAGGATGCAGACAGCTAGGAAAAGTATACAGCTTTTCTGGAAAATAGAGACAGCACCTAAACCACTGTGAAGTCATGTGATTAACTCCGAGACAGTGGAAGCATTTCTAGGGAAAAGGAATGCTGACCATCATTTTTCCTAACTGAAGCAATCTGCAAATGCAACCAGCGCTGCCAGCCAAGAGAGCATGAGGAAGCAATACTGAATACTTTTCTTCCTTCCCCTGGTAAAAGCTATGCAGCTTGTTCTAGGGAAACCATTCATCTGGGAAAATCTCCTTCAGTGTCATGTCCATCACTGTGTGGAGGAATGGAGCCTGGTTTTTTGTCTATGCTGTGTTTACATTCCTTATAGTTCAGTGCTCAGGGGTTCTGAGCACATGCTTGTGTGTGAATCCCATTTAGGGTGGAAGGAAGCAGCTTTAGAAGCCAAGCTGCTGCCAGCAGTTCTCATCCTTCTGATAAAAGCCCAGATGTTCTGATGAACATCTGTGGGATAGAAGGTAAAAAGAGAAGGGACTTTCACCCTGCCATGTTTGATCTCTGTTATAAAAGTAGAACAGCTGTTTCCATTCCGTTCCAACCCCAGTGGAGGGAGAAAGAGGGAATGTGAACTCCCTGCCATCCTGGGACCTGCAGGAGTACTGGGGCATCTGTTAACTTTGGTATCTTACTCTACAACATCCAGCCAGAGAAGGATACTATGGCACTCCCAGATGCAGCAGTTATAAATCATACTGGCAATTTCTTCTCTTGCGAAACTTCACTACAGTGGCAGCATCAGAATGTAAAATGACTGGATTCAAGGCTAATTAATATCTTCAGCATTTAGTTAAACTCTCATTTCAAGGATCACCACATCTCACCCAGGTTACAGGATTGTCAAATATTATTTATATCTCTAAATAATATTGGAGTTGTTTAGGTTTTGTCTTGGATTTTTCTTTTTTTTCTGTTACAGTTGGTGAAAGAAAGGTCTGAAGCTGTTGTGGATGAAGATTCTGTGTTTTAAATGAAGCAAATACTATCTCAAAAAGCAGAATCACTTGCTCTGGTGATTACAACACAGAACTGATGAGTGTTTCATTGCCTTGTTGCAGTATGACTTGATTCAACTTGGAATACATGTTTCCTAGTCATGGCATGTCAGTCTCTCATTTTGTCTATGCTGTGTTCAGAATATCACAAGGTGACATTATTTTGTATGTAAATATACATATATATAGGTTAGGGTATCTGTTTATTAGATTTTATAGTGTTGAATTTCTTTGTATAAGACTGCTGTTAAGCTTAACATTTCTTTTAAAAGAACAGATGAACATTTGCTTTTATAATTCTATGAATAAGTCTATAAAAAATAGAAAATATTGGTTATAATTAAAACAAACAAAATTCCCTGATTTTGCTGACATTTTTGAACAAAACACTT
Organism: Oriolus oriolus; assembly: GCA_013400235.1. Lineage (NCBI taxonomy): Eukaryota > Metazoa > Chordata > Aves > Passeriformes > Corvidae > Oriolus > Oriolus oriolus. The sequence goes on along the minus strand of VXBT01000853.1, from coordinate 2,077 downwards.
ATGTCTTTTAGAACTAGGACATTCACCTTGAGGAGAATCTTGGGAAGAGAACATACAAAAAAATAGGTCACTGGCTTCTCATTAATAAACACCCACCAGGAAAATATGATCAGAGTGAAGTACAAGAACAAATGTAGAGAGGAGGTTTTAGGCTTTAGATCTGAGGTGAAAAAGAGACAATCTAGTTCAGAGGGAAGGATGAAAAGGGGAATGTGGAAGGAGCAGGTAGAGAAAATATAATTTTAGAGTCTCATGTTGATAATGGTATATCTTTCTAACAAATCATAAAACTGTGTTTTAGGCAGTTCTGGTGGCATGGCAGAAGTGCAGTGTGCTTTAAAGTCTATCTGGCAAAAACTCCCACTGCAATGCATCCTGTTAAACATTGACAAAGGACGAAGCACCAACAGCTGCTTCTATATGAAGCTGCAAAAATGTAAAATAAATGATTCTATTAATCCCAGCTTTGCAAAGCTTCAAGGCAGACAAACGTTTAGCTATGTGCATATGATGATACTGACTACGCATAATCAATTCATGTTGTTTTCTGAAACTGCAAAACTCTTCACATGTGCTCAGTAGAAATGTGTTATTTGAGAATTCAAAAAAAATTAAACATTGGATACTTCTAAAGGGACAAGCAAAAATTGTGGTCGCAGTCCCAAATTCAATCCCTTTTCTGTAGAACATCAAGTAGCTTCTTTAAAATGTTCTTAAAATGTTCTTACATGTATTCAGTATATATAACAAATGTTGCCCTTTTTTTTTTTTTTNNNNTTTTTTTTTTTTTTGGAAACAGTTGAAACATGCTGGCTGAAAACCAGCATTTTGAAGCCAGTCACTTTAGCCTAAATGATCACACTTCTCACATATCTCAAATATCTGAAACTGCAAAGGGGCAGTATTACAATGGAAGGTGACAGACAACTTTATCTACAGACATTCCTACTGATACTTTTTTTTCCCTTTTTAAAACGCACTACCTTAAAATTCTCTAAGGAAGAGTGCGAAGACACAAACCATGCAATGAACCCTGCAACAGTCTGGCAGCAGCAGTCATGCAGTCAACACAAATGTATGCTAAAGCTTTTCTCTAAAATTCTACTGGTAAAGGTGGAAGAGGTTTTCTGTCCATATTTTGGGAAACTTTAGAATAAATGGCAGCATAAAATTGCAGCATTGAAAGCAAGTACTAACCAAAATCAGTCTCTGATCAGGATTTATACTTATCTTTATTTTTTGCTGTAGGAATGGAGGCCACTTACAGTGTACCTAATAAAATCTTCCCACATTTCTTCCTCAGAAGTTTATTTTTACCATGTGGTAAATGTACCCTTCACCCTGCAATTAATTCTTAAAATCTAGGGCTGTTAATTGAGTCTGCAAACATTCTGGAGCAGTATGGGTAGGAGATATGCTGGTGTCAAGTTTCACATGAGATTAGCAATTTTTTATGATTAATTCAGCAAGGGAATGTCATCTTAAATACTTTAAAAATGTCTGTCTTGCATTATTTTCCTAGAAATCATAAATATCTTTTTGCAATATTTTAATTTCTCTTGCACTAGACTGGAAAAAGGCAGGAAGTCCAAATTCAAGATGAATTCTGTATTCAGGAAGAAATATAACATTTACTGGTTTGGCCTAGATTGATGTGCAGTACCAGTCCCCTTCCCCTGTACTTTCGATTACCAGAGTATGCTATTATACGTCTGTACATCCATCAGGAAGGAGAAGCCTATAATCCTTTGGAATTCTCCTAATTCTTCCTTTCTGTCTAATTTCCCACAACCAATGTGAGATGCAGCTTAGCCATAGTAATGATTAACCTCTTCAGCTTTCTGAAAAGATCCCCAGAAAAGTAATTTAAAAACTTCATCCCTCCCCTTTTTCTGGAATCCTGCTATTGTAGATCCTATTTCAACCCCTCACTCCCACCACTCCCAAAATCAAAACAGAAAATGAGCTCTGATGGGAGAAGCTCTCTGTGGATGATTATTTACCCAATGGCTATGACTGTGTCAGATCTTCTGGAATATTTTTTAGATTAAACTTTTCTCTTTTTTTCCTTCCTTCC
>VXBT01000852.1:1606145-1686600 GCA_013400235.1 Oriolus oriolus | reverse complement strand
GGGGCTAGGGTGGCGGGGCAGCAGGAGGGAGCTGCTCTGAACCGAGGAGCGCTCTGTCACTCCGGTGTCTCCTTGCCCCGGCCACTAATGACCCTCTCATCCTGCGGCAGCCTCAGACACTTCTCCCCAGACACGTCTTGGGCGGGGGGCCACCGGGCCGGCCACAGAAAATTGCAGGGAGGGAGGGAAGCCCGGTCGAGCAGAGCAGGGCACCCAGTGCGGATCCCCGAGGTGACCCCCTCGCCTCTCTTTGATGCCCCACAGCGGTGCAGCACGAGCGGGGCCCCCGGACGTCGACGATACGGAAGCAGGTGGCCCTCTACTTCCGCGGGCACAAGGAGGAGAGCGGCGGAGCCCCGCACTTCCCCGCTGCTGCCCTGCCGGCACCCGCCTTCTTCACCGCCGTCTCCCAGCTGGAGCCCCATGGCCTGGAGCTGGCCGCTGTCACTGGCACCCCGGAGAGACAGGCTCTGGTGGGCCTGGCACAGCCCACCCCAAAGGTCAGCCACTGCCCTGGCCCCCGGCGGGCTGCAAACCTTGCTGTTGAGGTGCCTGCAACCTGTCGGCTCCTTCATGCCTCTGGGGTACACATGGCAAACAACAAGGCTTGAAGCTTTGTGGGTTCTGGTGGGGACTTTTGTTTCATCCCTAAAAGCTCTGAGGATATGAGGTGCAATGCCCTTTGGAGAAGGGGTATGCAGCAGGACCAACTGATAACCTGCTCCATACAAACCCTGTCTCTCACACATTCTTATTACCTTCATGGCTGCAGAAATGCTCCTCCTGCCTGGAGCCCATCCACAAGTCAGTTTTAAACCTTGTTTCACGAGGAATGCAATCCCTGTGAACGAGTTTTCTTCAGCAAAATGTCAATCTCCACAGTGGTGTAGTTCAGAAAGTACTTTGTGTACTGACCAAAGCCTGCAGCTTGTCCCCACAGACACAAAACCCAAACTTGGCTAAGCTGGCTCTCCGCACTTCTTGGTTTTGACATTTCCTAAGCAGCCCAGTGGAAGCACTGGTGTGGCCTCAACTGCACAGGAATTAGCTGCAAGGCAATGCTTTTCACTGGCCCATTTGCAATGGCATTTTGCATCTTCCCAGCATCTAGGTAATCACAGAAGAAACTGCTTAAATAGTTCTGTATTTTCAGAGGTGGTGTCTTGGCAGAACCCATCATAAACATGGTCACAACGTATAGTTTTACGTGGGAATTTTGAAAAATGCTGAATCAGAAATGATTTGTCAAGAAAATGTAGCACACCCACTTGAAAACAATTCCATTCAAGCCCTACACAACCTCTAGATAGTTATGCTTAGCTCTGTGCATCTCCTTACAGCCTGTTGCAGTCGGGGAGCAAGATGAATGTTCAGGCTAAATGAATATTTACTGTTTTGCTGAGCAGGGCTGGAATGCTAAATCAGCTTCTGAAGCAAGGTTACAAACTACATATTGTTAATCAAATTTTTATTCTTGTAACTCTGCTATCAGAGGTGCACTATTGCATAACACAGTAAAGCACGACACATAATTTTGGTACATCCCCCTCCGCGATGTAATAATTTCATTCTCCTTTCAACTTCCTGCTCTGAACAGTTTCTTTAGTACAGCTCATCTGCGGAGCTAAGCAGCAAGGAGCAGTTCAGAGCGAGCCCACTGCAAGCAATGCCCTCTGCTTGCAGAACATGAGAGTGCACACTCTTTATTGGGCATGAGCAGGAGCACTGAATGTAGGGGAGAGGAAGACCAGGCTGCCTTGGTGACACTGTGTGAAATGGCTTTCTTTTCTTTTTGACATTAGTACCCACATGAAGTCAACGGTACCCCTATGTATCTCTACGAAGTGGCCACTGAATCCGTCTGCGAGTCAGCAGCCAGACTTCTGTTCATGAGCATCAAGTGGGCCAAAAGTGTCCCAGCCTTCTCCACCTTGTCCTTACAAGACCAGGTAAGGCACTGGCAGTGGGAGTGGCATCGGCCTGGCCTGCCTGTTAAAGAAGGCTCAGACTTCACATTGGTTCTTGAACTTCCAGCCCTAGACCTTGAAATCCGTAATGAACTTCAGCAGCTCTGAAGTTCAGTGCAGAGTTTCAGTCTATCCCTAAAAACCAGGCAGCGATTTAGAAACTGCTTTCCTCCAACTTTTATCTCATGAAGCAAGTGAAAATCAAGCCAGGAAAAAGAAATCTAATATAAAATGAATATTATGAAGGAGGTGCGCTAGAGGAGAAATCACCAGGCTGCAGACCAAGCTTAGCAAGCCAAAACTGCTTCTCTACTTGTAGGACAACTTTTCCTTCCATAAAAGTGGGGAGCAACATCTTACTTTGCTATTTTGGGATGAGAAATGCTTAGTTAAACTTACAGTCTCAGGATATGACTGAGGTGGTTTCTGAAGAACAATTCTCCTCCTCCTCCTTTACCAGTTCTTTCTCCTCCTCCTCCTCCCCCTCCCCTCCTCCTCCTCTTCTTTCCTCTCAACTGTTTACACAGCCAACATTTTTTCCTTGTTCACCTTGGCTTACAATTACATCAGCATGGTGGAAGCAGTATTTGGCCAGCCCCCAATATTTTTTACGATTAATTAAAATCTTCCCTAATGTGTTTTGTTTTCCTCTATGATAATTCACCTTTGCCTCAAGTAAATCATATGTGAACCATACAAGATGAAACAATTTCCTGATGACTTGATTCTTGATGAGGACTCAGTGTGCTTTGTATAATGCACCAATTTTTACAAAAGTAATCAGATAATTGTAAAATGGAAGGGCGGATATCTACACAAGGCTCCAATCATAAAAGACATCTAATACTTTGATATGATTGAGCTAATTTACCAAAATGGTAACTAGAAAAACCGTGCCATAGATGTTACATAGCAGTCATCAGAGGAACTAGCTCCTCTCCCCAGAAGCACATCGCTAGTGTTGCAGTTGATATGAAAATACGTATTTTGAGCTAAAAGAAAAGAGCTTAGGAAACCAATACTGTTTTCTACCTAAAGGTAAATCATGATGGCCACAATGTGTTATAAAGCTAAAGTATATAAACATGTTCCTTTTCTAGCACCAAACTCACATTTTGAAACCTTTGTTGTGAAAACAGACAAAGAGGAATGCTGCTCAGCTCCACCTGCAGTCCTGCTACACAGTGAGGATGAGGGGAGCAATGAGACAGAGCCTGGGAGGTCACACATGCCAGTAGGAAGACAACAATCCCACTGTGGCATCCTGCTGCTCTCTAATCGTGTCTTCTGCTGCCACTAATCCTGTGGAGCACTGGGTCTGTCACAATGAGCACCCAAACAAACAGGCCCAAGTGTCAGGGACAAGAAGCAGGTGCACTGTTCCAGCAGCAGCCCTCGCACATGGGAGGAGACTGGGTCCATCTCTAGACCAGTGATGTCCACAGGAGGCTCCCTAGGCAAAGGCTTTATTTGACGTAATAGGGAGGCATTTCCCACAACGCCATCTCTGTTAGTGTGCAGAGGAGGCAGCAGGATCTGAGAGCAGGGGAAATCTCCATGGCATGTGACCAAGTATGCCTCAAACAGCAAGGCCTGCTTATCTACCATAGACACCACAGTGTTCCCATTAAATAACCCACTACCTCTTTCACTTTCATAGCAGGGACTAATGTTAGTGAATAACACATTAAAAACCCAGCCTTTCCTTAACATCACTCTCACTTGCTGTACCTCATTGCAAGTCAGCTTCCTCAAAACTCAAAGCTGCTCAGCTCGAAAGCTTTGACTTGGGCCTCTTTCTGCATGATTCCCCTGTCATATTTAGGAGAGCTGGAGAAGAAATAACTCTGATTTTAATCACCTTATTTCATGAATAATCATACAGTCGATTTTTATAACATTGCTATTGCATTGTTTAATTTGACAATGGCCCAGCTGTAAATGTCTGCATTTCTCTTTTTGTATCCTTGACATCTGGCTGAGGAGAGTCTAAAATCTTTTCCTGAATTTTGCTTTTTTTTTTGTGCTCTTCTAAAAAGGCGAGTGCACTGTAATTTCAGGACTCTGGGACAGTTTTATCTTGAAGGCAAGGAAATAAATAGAAACCAATTTGCTGATAAAACACAAGTCTGAGCATTGCTGCATCATTTACCTCTGGTAAACCAGGGGTTGTGTCCCTTCTCTAGATTCATAAAGATAAGTCCATCTTGAACTGGAAACCACACAGCAAAAAATGTCATGCTTCTAGTTCTGCTGGCCTGCACACCTGCCCACTTTGTCTGTGAGACACGTTGGCCCAATGCAGGTCGCCAACAAAAGGTCACACTAAAGATGGGGTTGATTAAGAAGCAAAACCCAGTTGTTCAGAAAGCCTGGTATTTGTTGTTTCTTTGAAGGAGGAGGGCTGAGTATGACTCCAGCACGAATTATTTTAATTGGTGGTTTTACAGACTTATGCATAGGCATGAAGAAAGCTTTAGCTATTGGAATGGTCTCTTATTTCTAAAGTCTTCTGACTTTAAAGACTTGGCGGGAAAGAAAATATGGAAGTGATATCTTCCAGGAACCACCAGTCATTATCATTGTATCTGCATGAATGAATGACAAAAAAAGTTTTACAAAAGCAAATGAAAGGCTGGCAAATCATTTCCTATGTCATACAGACACCTGCACATCCATCAGGTGGGATTATCCAGAGGAGAGACAGGGTTTGCAAGATGCAGTGGTTAGGAAACTTAAGAGCAGATTCATCTGCTCTCAGAAGAAAGCTGAGATGGGCACCACGCTCTAGACACAACACCCCCTCCCTGTCTCCATTTCAGACAATAATCTGGGCAGGTTTTGGTACTGTAAAATCCAATGTAAGTGTTTCAAACTGCAATGGTATGCAGAGACACAAATACCTTCCTGTCACAATTTCCTTAGGTTATGCAGAAGTTCTGCAAAGCACACAGGGCAAAAAGGACATAACCCTACAGTGACAAGTTGAGAGCAGAGACTCAGAATTCTTCCTTCCATTCAGATTGGAACAGGGTGGTTTAAAACTTGTAATCATGGAATCACAGGAGGGGTCAGGTTGGAAGGGATCACATCTGATCCAACCTCCCTGCTTAAGCAGGGTCATCCTAGAGCACATTGCACAGGATTGTGTCCAGGCAGTTCTTGAGTATCTCTAGTGAGAGAGACACCACAACTTCTCTGGGCAACCTGTTCCAGTGCTCAGTGCACAGTAAAGAAGTTTTTCCTCATGTTCGGGTGGAATTTCCTGTGCATCAGTTTCCGCCCACTGCCTCATGTCCTAGTGGCTGGCAACAAGTAACACTGTCCTGAACAGCAATATTGTTAAGAGTCAGCACACAGATGAAGGATTCACTTTTACTGATGCTTTCTGTATCACCTACTCCTTTCACATATCTGATTCCAAGGAAGTCATCATTAATTTGGTACAGCATCTTTTTTTACTTTGTTCTTCCTTACAGACTCTTTATATACATAAAATACCCTCTTTCCTCTTTTCCTAAGAAGCTAAGCTGCTGATAGTTTCAGTGACCATAGCAACATTAATGATTGCAGGTTTTGGGGTTTTGGTTTGGTGGCTTCATTTTTTTTTCTGCATGAGTTTTGGGCAATGGAGCTGCTAGAAGATATCTCCTGAGCCCACTACAGTTCTCATCCCTTCAAAACTCTGCCACCCTACCGTGTGACATGAAGTCCCAGCAACATGTACGTACCACCACATGCCCTTTGGCCATGAACTTCAGCTGAACTGGAGGTCCTCCAAACCTCTCTTAAGAGTTGGACTGGGCTAACTATCCATAGATGCCCTCAAGCTTAAGCATGTCTGTTCTGGCTTTGCCAGTCTGCATTTCCAGAAGTCTTGTATCCTCTTCAGATGCACCACTGCCTCTTCAGGGAAATCATAATCATTGCCTCAGAGAAAACAGAGAAAAACATCCTCCATACAGACATGCAATGTGCAAAAATTGCAGGGAACTAGCAATGCTGTCAGTGTAGGCGCCTGGATATTCACATCTCTGAAAGGAAACAGCTCTTAGTGCCTGAATTTCTGAGTGATTTTAAGCAAAAAAGCAGGAAAACAGGTGGCACTGAGAAACTGAATGTGTGTCCAGATGCTGTGCTTGACAGATCTAAAGACTTGCTTAGTAAGGAAGGGGTTATAAGGTGCATACTGTGCTCTAAAGCAGTGCTCCCTACATTGATGCAGGATGTTGTCCAGGCTTTTCTTCACAAAATTCTGCCTTCCCAAGGGAAAGGAGTGTGATCGCCAGAGAGCAAGAGGAAAGCACTCTTCCAACCTGCCCTAGAACGGCAATATAAGTGCTGAGGGAGACGAGAAGTGAACCTGTAATATGCTGAGAAAGCAAGTGTGTTCATGTTGTGAGCAAATGCTCTGGGGAAAGAGTTCTCACTCACTCTTTCTCTTCCCTTTTGGTCCACAACACAGTGCACAGTGAGCCAACCCTCAGTGTTTTTCTGCAATGCATAGACTTATTTCTAGACACCTTCTCAAAAGGCTAAGAGAAGAGCTAATGAATGCTGTGGGGAAAATACCATGACAGGCATTTAAAGTAGTTTTTAAAATAACAGAAATTTACATATTTAAATTGTTTATAAATCTATAAATTATACACTATGTTATATTGTACATCTATTGTATGACAGCTGATGCTTTTGGAAGATGCTTGGAGAGAACTGTTTGTTCTAGGAATAGCACAATGGGCCATTCCAGTTGATGCTAACACTCTACTGGCTGTATCTGGTAAGAATTGCACAATTTAATGACTTTGTTACAAAAATTACCATAAAAATACATTACTGAAAAAAGAACAACATGTAAAGAATAACAAATTCCTACTGAACAATAGAGCATACCTGTCATTTATAAATCTATATTTAAATGCAAATAATGTTGTTTTGTTGTATTCATGACTGCTTGCATTGTCATTTAAATGCAAATTACTGTGTTTGTTATCATCCAAGAGAAGATTTTATATTAACTTTCATACAATATAGTCAGTTTACATGGAACCAGATAGACAAGTGTGACAATAGAGAAGACATTGATACAGAGGATTTTGTCAGAAATCAATATAAAATAAAGCAAATGCCTTTAATATTATTTATTTCATCTGTTTCTGTTTCAGGCATGAACGGTGACAATACAGATTCCCAGAAGCTGAATAAAATTATTTCAGAAATACAGGCTTTACAGGAGGTTGTGGCTAGATTTAGACAACTTCGGCTAGATGCTACTGAATTTGCCTGTCTCAAATGCATTGTCACTTTTAAAGCTGGTAAGCAGAAAGGATCTCTTGCTCGTCTGGTCTGATAACTATGAGGTTGCTGCTTTAAAGAGAAAAGGATGTTTTAAACCATGCATAGCTTTGTATCATCCAGTAGGTTTCCCGGTATTGAATTCCAGTAGTCATTGCTGCATTTTGAAAGGCTGACAGTGGAGTGCTGGGGAACTAATGGGAACATTTAATTTCCATTGATAGCACTAGCTGAACTGTTTTGATCCAGCCAAGAGTCAAGCTGAACTAGTAACTGATCTGCTTTCCAGTGCCCACACACAGTGGTTCTGAACTGAGGAGTTTCCGAAATGCTGCTGCCATAGCAGCCCTTCAAGACGAAGCCCAGCTCACCCTGAACAGCTACATTCATACCAGGTCAGTGGTGTCTTCTATCAATGCTTCTGGCAGGTGTAGGGGTAAAATCCTACTCTCATTGCATGGAAGGTGGCATTTGCACTGACTGAAATGGGGACCAGGCTGTTACAGAGAGTGTACATTGGCTGTCAGCCTGCTGGGATTTGGTATTTCCTGACAAAATAGAACCATACAAGATGTTGGAAAGGACCCTTAAAATCATCCAGTTCAACCATTAACACTGCCAAGTCCCTCATTAAATCACGTTCCCAAGTGCCACATCTACACATCTTTTAAATACCTTCAGGGATAATGACTCCACCACTTCCCTGTGCAGTCTGTTCCAATGCTTGACAACCTTTTCAGGAAAGAAGGTCTGTTTAATATCCAAACTAAACCTCCACTGATGCAACTTGAGACCATTTCCTCTTGTCCTATTGCTTGTTACTGGGAGAAGGGACCAAACCCCATGTCACTACAATTTCCTTTCAGGTAGAGAGTGATAAAGTCTCCCCTGAGCCTCCTTTTCTTCAGACTAAACAACCCCAACTCCCTCAGCTGTTGCTCTAGACCCTTAACCAGGACTTGTTCTCTAGACCTTTACCAGCTTTGCTTCTCCTCTTTGGGTGCTCCAGCACCTTGGTGTTTTTAAACAAACAGGAAAGTGCTAAAAGGAGAGCTCTTCCTCTGGGAGGTGATACTGGCTGTGCAACACTTTGCAGTTCCAAGGGCTACATTTTCTTCTACGTTTTATTCAATCAAATACCACTAAGAGTGATGCTCAAAACATTCCATCTCAGACCAGTATGAGCTCTTTTCACTCACGATCACCAGTTCCCATATAATCTCCTCCATTTTGCAGACACAGAAATCAGGACAAAAGGAACTTAAGTGGCTCTTCCAAGATGCTGCCCTGAGTTTGTGCTCAGGTTGAAATGAAAACCCCAGTATTTGTGAATCTCATTGTGGTGCCACAGCAAAGTCATTTGGTTGCAGTGGAGGTCTATGAGACTAAAACAGTGGGAGATGGAGCAGTGGAAGAGGAACTTTTATAGCATCTTTTCCTTCTGAAACTTTGATTTGCTGTCATAGTAGCTCTGTCAGGCAGGAGTGCTATCAGTATCAGAGATTAGATGGTAGCAGTCTCCGAATTGCTTCTATTAGTCTACAGGGAATGGCCTGCACTGGGGATGGAAGTAAAAATGCAAATTCTATTCAGTTATGGCTGCTTCAGAGCAAAAAGAGTAACTGCTGCATAGCAGTCTCTTCCTGTTCTTAGAGAAGGCCTTTTCCATGAAGATTGCTCCCTGAGTGAGAAGCTAGGGAGGAATACACAGCCACAGCTTCCCTTCCAAGCATGACAACTTTTCCACAGCATTTCTGTGTTGCTGGAAGTATTTAGATACTGTGCTACCCAGTATATGTCGTAAACAATATCCTTTTACAAGGGAAAAGTGCAGTCCCCTCACAGGACTCTCACTCAGACTCCATTGTGAGAGGGCTTTCAGCTTGTGTGTTTTATCCTCAGGCTTGAATTTACCCTCCTGCCAGTGTCACAGCAGTACCAGCCCTTTGATCTCAGTGGAGTCACTCTCAACAGGATGCAAGGGAGGGCAGTCTGGAGAAGCAGCGTGTTTCTCCAAACGACCTACACTTTCCTTTAGGGAGACCACTGTAAGCAGAAGTTTGAGAATCACTGGTGTAAAGCCAGCAAAAGCACAGCTAGAAATGCATGTCCTCTGCTGTGTTGGCTTCAAAAGCTGGGAGAAAGGATGGAAAATATCCTATACACAAACACATTACCTGGGGAAAAACAGAGCTTCTTTAACAAAAACTTGCCTTACAAATGTCAATTGGTATTCAATATATCTGCCAGCCAAAAGGGGGTTAACTGATTACCACAACCATCCAGCTAGTTTTAAACTGTACTTCAAATGAGGGAGTAGTTATTACAAGTCAAGCTCTTCCCTGAATTGCATCAAGAACATTGTTGTATGAGGGACACAGCAGGTCCAGTCTCTGTATTGCTACTGCGCTAGGGGAACAAACAAAGGAGCTAAACAAATTTCAAAAATGCCCTATGTTCTGCTGACTGCCACAGAGAGTTTTCCTTGGAGTCAACCTTCTTGCTCACACAAGTACAAAACACAGGGTTTTGGCACAGGAAGCACCACCTGTGCAATTTAGTAAATATTGGTATTTTTCTATAAAATAAAGTTTTTCCTTTGAAAAAATACTTCAACAGAATTTTTTTTCTCTCTGTCTCCCAGGTATCCTACACAACCCTGTCGTTTCGGAAAACTTCTATTGCTTTTACCAGCTTTACGTTCAATTAGTCCATCTACAATAGAAGAAGTGTTTTTCAAAAAGACCATTGGGAATGTACCAATCACAAGACTGCTTTCAGATATGTACAAATCCAGTGACATATAAATGACCTTAAAATAAACAATCAGGATGGACAGTTCGAGAAGAACTTTTATCTATGGAGAATAAGCCTCAACTAACAAAATCTACAGGAAGCATAAGCCTGGGAATGTTTAGTCCTTAAACTCATTGACAAAAAATACCCCAGTAGATATGATTCTGCTGCTCTGAACAGAGTGATTTAGATCATGGAGAGAATGCTTTGTTCTACAGAAAAAGTGAAAGTGGTTGGAATTTGGCTGCTATTCCTGTTACTACAGGATGAAGGCAATTCAGATGCCAGTCATAGTTAACAAAGACTCTGCTATTCTCTCATTTAACTGGCAGATCTGAGACAAAATGTGAAAGAAGGTACTTTAGTTTGTTCAGTATTTGGAACCGGGTGACCAAACTTGGCTTCTGTTGTAACACAAGATGTGGTGGCCTTCAGAATTGTTTTAAAAGTAGCCTATGTTGGGAAAATGTTTTTAATACGATAGGCAACATTTGAGACCAAGTTACCAAAACATTGCTTCTGCTATAATACATCATGAAGTGGCCTTCAGAACTGATTAAAAGGTAGCTTATGACGGCAGCTCCATTCTTCCTACAAAATGAACTGGTGATCTTTGACGCGGATGTCACCACAATTTGTTCGGTTAACATCTCAAAGACAGAAGAGCTTTATACATTTCCTCCCCGACCTTCCCTCCTTCTTCTTCCGCACACACAGACATACACTCACACACACACACCCACCCACACCTGAAAAGAGACAACACAAGAAAGGAAGACTAAAACAGCAAAACCAAATACAATGGAGATGACCGCTTCAGTGACCTGCTGGCTGTCCCGTTGGCACAGTGCTGAAACCAAAGGCAACGGTGGCCAAACTCTTTGTCGATGAGATGTGCAGAGAAATGAAGTGACTATAAGAAAATCAGTGGAAGGAATTTTATTTCAAAGAAATAAAGGTTGTTGACTGATACAATGCTAACCATTTCCAAAAGTCTCCAATGCCTTTTTAGAAAACTCCAGGTTCTAATTTTGAAGCCTTGTTCGCCTACACCCTCTCACACACAAAAACGTTATAAGCTGCTTATTTGATGTACGAAAAATGTAGAAAAAAAAACATTTAAAGATAGCTGCTGTACTTTTCAAAATTTGATTTGTTATTAGGAACTAGCACTGAGAAAGATCAGCACTTGGACTATCATAGAATGAGTAAAACTTTTCCTGTACAAAGTGGATTAACCGATTTGTGAAGTTAAAAAGTTGTACTCATTGTATTTACAAAGAATAAAAATATATTGAATTTAAATTACTTTCTGTTGTTCTTTTAACCATTGTCCTTTATCAGCTTCTTTCACTGTCCCTTACTTACAACAGAAATATTCTTTACTAAAATGGATTGCCTTAGATCCTGTGGAGTGTCCATCATCAGAGGTTTTTAAAAACAGATTAGACAAACTTTAAAGGAGTATCTTAGGTGATCCTGCCTTGTGAGATCCTGCATAGAGCTATTTTTTGTAATTCAAATACCAGCTCCAAGGTTTCTTTCTCAGGAAGGTGACATGTAGCTTTTTCTAGGGTACAAAACTAAGTGCATCAGAGGTCTATCCCAGTATGTACATTCTGTTGCAAGTTATTACAGTTTTTAATATCGGTGAACTGTGCAGCTTATAAAAGGTGATGACTGCAAAAGTACTGCTTCAGTTAAAAAGACTGAGGTTTTATTAAGGTGTCTAACTGCATAACCACACTAAAGAAAGAGGGAAACTACTTCCAATCAACAGAACAATTTGGCAATAGTAGGAGGGAAATGTATTGTTCAAATGGTAATGAGTAACCGAAGAACCACGCATGCTAAAATGACAGGTGGAAATATACTGTGTGTATTGATGGCTCACTGGTTTGCAGTGTCAAGGAATACAGGTCACAAGTGAAATCCTAGCTCTGTTGACCTCCAAGCTCAAAAATCTCACATGTTTCAGAGGTCAAAGTTTTAACCCCACCTCTCTTCCATTTGCAGTCTGCTGGGTCTCACATTCTATCTTTTCCAAGACAGCGAGACCATAAACACACAAGATGAGCCACAGGCTATGGGACCTCAAAACATCTTCAATACAAACTAGCTCGGAGCACTTAATGCACTTACCACAGGGCACAGGACATTCTTAGAAAGAAACCAACAAACTTTTTATAATCCATTCTTCCTGCACCTGTAAAAATCTTCAACCTTTTTCTGCTCTCTACACTGAAAAGAACCTGATAGGGCAGAAAAATCTATTGTGGTTCTCCACTCTGTGACAATTCAGTTTATGAGCTGAAGAAGTAGAACACAGTGCTACACAGAACCCATCACAGAACATTCAGTTCAGTAACATTCATGCTGCTGTCCCAGAGCAGCAATAAACATGATCTGCATCCACCCCGCTAGGCAACCAGGCAATCACACCCTGCAGTTTGCTGTAGTCCCAGTCCCTACATCACCCAGGCTAGAGGACAAAACAGAGCATACTGGCAAAGCAGGCAGGGCAATGGGACCACATCCATATCTCATCCTCTTACCTGCAAGACCTAGCCCAGGTGCAGAGCAGACTCACGAGCTGGGAACAATGCCCAGATCCCTATGGTTTAGGCACAGCTAATCTCAGACTATGTCCTGCTCCCACTACTGCAGATTGCACAGAAGCAGAACCAGTTACACTACACTAGAATTAGGGTCTCTAGCTAGCCTTGGAGGACTAAAGGCCAGGTGAGATCCCAGAGTGCTGTGCAAATGCCCTATAATTCTAAGAGACTAATGCTCCAAAGTCCTCACTTTGGAAATAGGAATACCTTGACATCAAGCATGCAACTTTTCCCTCTTCAGCTTAAATATTTTGGGTTTTTTTCATGGCAAATGCTAGAGATTGTGTCATCATCTTTCAGTTTAAGATGTGGCATTTACTTTCATTTCTGAAAGAAGCTTCTCTCAGAAAACAACATCTGAGTAAAGAAAAATAACAACTGACTCTGTATCTAAACCTACATAATGAAACTTCAATACATTTAACCCTTCTTTCCCCCTTTTCAAGAATAACTCAGCTTTTAGCAGTGATTCAACAAGGACAGGGAAATTTGGAAATTATTTACATTATCAAAAACATCTTGAAACGCGACGGCCCTGGGCTGCAGATGGACTGGTTTTGGTCCTTGGTTTTGTGATTAGAATGGTTAGAGAGAATCAGCAAAGTCTCAGTTAAGTATGAGGTAGAAAGAGCAATTATTCAAACATTGATCTATTCAGTGTAGCTAATCACTAGTACTTTGTGTAATCCAGCCAGCCACCACTGCCTTGTCAGTTCAGTCTTTTACATTCAGATTTCCATAAGTGAGTGTAATGGTTTTAGTTAAAAGAAGCTACTAACTCTGCCAGCAAGTTTGTAGGATGCTCTTTAGAGAGATAAGCGTCATAAGAAGGGAAAAAGCAGCAGAGCTGAGTCTAAGCCAACATGTAGCTACCAAATAGCACAGAATACTAGAGCAGATTGCTACTAGAGTGTTCTGGAATCTGCTTTCAAGAGCAGTTGGATAGGTAACTTCCACGTCCCATTTGGAAGACTAAGGAAGCTTCTCTAGCTCACTTCTTTCTCATGTAAAAGGCAACTTCAGCAGTGCTGCTTG
This sequence comes from Oriolus oriolus, assembly GCA_013400235.1. Classification (NCBI taxonomy): domain Eukaryota; kingdom Metazoa; phylum Chordata; class Aves; order Passeriformes; family Corvidae; genus Oriolus; species Oriolus oriolus. The sequence continues at coordinate 1,672,889 of VXBT01000852.1, read as the reverse complement.
TGAACTGCAGTTCAGCCATCCCGCACCTGCACTGCAGAAGTGGTCAAACCACCACAGTGCTACAGCTCACCCCTCCTTTAGTGTTCAGGGAAGTGGTCTGTGATCACATCTTACAGCAGACTTGTCTGACTTCATGTTGCTAATTCTATTTATAGAGCAGAGCTACTTTAATCTAGGACTGATGTTATAATATAGGTTATGTAAACATTCCCTTCTCTATAGGATGGCATCGTTTTCACTAGCTAGTTGAAGCTAGATTGATGCTTCTCATGACAAGTAGAAAGGTACTCTGAAGTCACAGATCTGTTGATTGCCTACCATGAGTGGTATTCCAACTTCAGCTCCACAGCACACAAACAACCATTAATACCTTTATACGTTCTTTAACACTTACACAGTGAGTGCCAGCATCTAAGGGTACTTAGTGCTCACTGTTAGTAATACAAAACTACATTGCGGAAGAGCATCACAGCAAGGCTGTTAACACCAGTTCACTTCGCATAGGCAAGCCCCTCCTCCTCAGAAAGCATGAGACACTGCACACTCAAGGTCAAGAGTGACAAAACATTTGAAGAGTATTTTCACTTTTATTTCAAAACTTTAGACAAGTTACTTTAGTATATAAATTCGATTTTTTCCTCTTACAGAATATAAAGATAATTCCCTCATTACTTCAGTATAAAGTGTTTTACAAGCTTGAAGACAATTGCATAAGTGTTTCTCATACAGGATATCAGAAATAAAGCAGTCTTTCTACAGACGTTCAGACAGGTGACTACTTCAGAAACAGCAGAGCAGTTTAGTCAAATACAAGTGAACACGTGACACTACTGTTGTGAAAGTTCAAGTAAGGCCAAGTCAGTAAACATTGTTAAGTGATTGCAAATAATAGTGGAAAGGTTTGTGAGACATTGCAAGGGGTGGATGGTTTCGTAGTACAATACTCTTAAATCAAGGATTCAGAGGGATTTAGCTAGAAGACAAGTGAGTTCTTAAATGCTATAAAGCATATGCAAAGACCAAGCAGTGTACTGGTGTTAGTGGAGACTTCGTGCCTGTTCATCCTCAGCATGCTAAGACAAACTACAACCTCTTAAAACCAAGCATAAGAACCACTAATATTTGAGAAGATGCTTTTAGAATTCAAGTATGTCTTATTTTGGATGGTGTGTAGTTTTTATCTATTACTTCATCTTGTAAGAACATGTGAAGACAACGCTCGTTCTGTGCCAGTGGGTGGCCCGCAACCCTGGAGAGGAAAAGCACAAGCATTAGTGTGAACCAACTGAGCCTACTTGCAGCGATCCTGCAGATCAAGGTTTTGTACCAATAACCTATTGTTCTGCACTTGGGCATAGATCCCACTTTCACTTCACTGCTGGCAACTAGAATGCTGTCTAGCAGCATGATTTGTCACACTCCCCCAGATGAAGTTAGTCCATAGGAACCCTGAGCTACCTCTGATCACTTGGAAGCACATTAACGCCATCATCTGTCACCTGCAGTTGATGGGACTATCCAAGTAAGCGCTCATTCTAGCATTAGGAAATCTAGAGCTAAGAAAGGCAAGTGGATTTTTTTGCTTTAAAGGTCTTGACACTTTTGCCATAGGACACCCTTCTAAAGGCCACTTATCCCTTCAGTTGTCAGCGTGGCTGAGCAGCAGCACGTCCCGGCAGAGCTGAAGCCCGGCTCCAGCAGGGGGTGCAAAGGCTTTCCGAAGGCTCGGCACTGCTCCGGGCGGCGACTGCCTGGGGTCACTGCCCCGGCCTGTATGGGCAGCGCTGCACACAGCCAGGGGGTACCGGCCCTTCTGCTCATTGCACATGTGGCAGCTTTCAAACACAGGAGGCAGAGCTTGCCTGTTCTAGGGGACACCAGCATCTCTACTGTACATTTAGTTTTGTTCCACATATAAACTGAAAAACCATCCTTTTAACAGTAAAGGAGCTGAAACAGAATTAGGAGACTCTCGCAAACTTGGAAGAAAATCATAAAGTACTGCATTTGAACCCTTAAAATACCATGCAGACTCCCGTGTATGTAAAAATCCAAAAGAATCAGACACCTGAAAGTTCATCATTTATGGACATGAATACCTAATGCAGTTTGGTTTGAAAAAAACTACATCCAGTTTGGTCAATTGAGACAGACTTCTTCCCTTAAGAGAGACAGCCCCCACTGTCTCAAGGGCAGCTTGTGTAAGCCTTGTGGCCTCCGTATCTGCCAGAACATTTCTACCTATAATGGAAGGCATCTGGTTGAACATATGTAATACATATTCAGTTCCAATGGCTCAGCACCACTTCCAAGCACTTCTGTGCACTTCTCCAAATTTACCTATTAGTGTTTATTTCACCACAGAACATACTCACTTGTCACTACTCACTTGTCATTGAAGGTGACCTATAATGAGGAAGCTGAGCTCTCCTATTCAGTATTCATGGATTATTTCAAGTGCAGTTATAAAACCTATCCATCTTGCCAGGTTCTAGTAAAAGGCCGACAGTCTCAAGCAGTAGTTCACAAGGATGACAGTCTAGTAACTAGAGTAACTAGCTTGAGTTTCTTACCCCATCAGAATGAAGTTACTGGTGTTAAACTGCAAGGAAAAGATACATAGGAGAGGATGAGGCAGCAGCGCATTTCTTCTTCCACTCAGGAAGGCTTGAAAATTGGTGGCTGAATTGCAAAACTAGATGTGATCTCTGATTCAGTTCTTGGTTTCACAGGAACACCTCACTCTGCATTGGCTTTCCCTTCAATACTTTTCACCAAGGTGACCCTTACACATAACAGCTACTACTTCAAGAATTTTCATGTATGTCAAAGTCAGGTTGAGGCAGACAAGAGTCTTGAGACATAACCACCCTTGTGAATGTCACTGTATGTAGCATTGATGGTGGTGCCAGCAAACTCGCCTGAGAGCTGACTCAAGTAAGCTGCACTGTTGTGATTCAGATTTCACATCTAGAGGGACAAGGCTTCTCAACAACATCCATCTCATACTCCCAGATATCAAGAACCGGCATTGGTGCACCAAGATTTTTTTTTGTTCCAGTGGTATCAGTTATCTGAGGGACTCTTTAATTCTAGAAGCATAGATCAGCTTTAATTATGCAATAATGTGAATGTACTGTGCAAAGGACCTTCAGGTCTAAGTTCACTAGTGCCCAGAGTACTTGGTAGAAGCTTTAAAGCTTCTACATGGTTTGAAACTTTAGTAATATTTGCTTAATGAGTTGGTCATGCCATTAGAACTGATGAGTTAAGTTGCTATGGTTTGTGCCTGGAAAGCCTTATTCCAGATGTACTCAACCCTGCCACTACATCAATATCTACATTAATCTCCTTTTATGTTTCAAAGGAGGAAAATTAACCAAGAAGTTTTACACTTCCACAAAATTGATTTATTGCTTGCAGTAGGACTGAAAAATGGATATCCATAAACTGGCCATTCCATTTCTGTCAGCTATACAGAGTTTTTCAGAGAGTCAAGGTAAGATGACTGTTTCACATCAGCTGCTTCAGGACACCAATAGCCCTCTTCCATGCTAGACTCAGCATACAAAAGTGCACTTTCAGTAAGTGCATTTCTTCCCCATTTAAGATAGAGTTCCAAGTCTGCATGGATAAAGGTTGTACTTCACAGTCATGACTGCCTTGATTTTACACCATTAAAAAAAAACCAAACACATTCCATCTTACTATTGGATGCCTTGGAAGTTCATTCCACTTGTCTATGAACAGCAAAAAAAGCAGTCTGAAGCATTTTACCTGTTTAGAACCATTAGCAATACTTCTAAATTGAGCTAAGAAGCGACTATGTGAAGAAAAACTTCAGAGATTTCATATGGTCACACTTACTTGTACAAGACAGACAGTTTTAGTGAACTAGTCACTTGCAACTCCAAGACACATGCCTGAACTAACAGTAACTGACAAGTACATTTTCGTAAGTTCTGGTGTAACTCACAGGCATCCTCTGCTCCTGTTAAACAGCATTACTATTGAACAAGGTTAGAATGCCAGTGGAACTGACAGGCTTGAACTCTCTGAGGGAGCAGTCCCAAACCCGGTTGGTCTGAACAGCATTGGCTCTAGAGATCAGAAGAGCTGGTTAACTGACAACACTCCTTACCCACTGTGTGGATCCACACTGTTGAAGAGATTAAACCAGCTATTCAGGTCAGTGTACAGACAGCGGTTAGTAGTGTCAGATGGTGGAAAAAGAATCATAAGATTTTGTTACCATAATTTCTGCTCACCCTTTGAAGGGCAGTGACAAAATCCAAAGTGTCTATTTTGAACTACGTGTGCATGCCTCGAGTAGTGTTTTTACATCTTCAGAAAGATTCTCAGGATGATTAGAGAAAATATGCATCATTACACAAACTGATAATACCTCACATCTGCAATCAAAGTAAACTGCTCTAAGCCCACTGTAAGCTCTACTGTTCACCCAGTTGGAGGATATCTTTCCAGAAATTATGAAGCAGAACTATTTTGAACACTATAATTTTAGTAGCAATTTGCATAAATTAATGACAATACTAACAGTCACTTCAGCTGCTCAGGTAAGCACTAAGATATCCAAACCAAACACGGGATGAGTAATGTCAGTACATCCTACTGCAAGATTTTGTGAAAGTTAGTATTCTGAACCTAGTCCAGTTACCATCCTTAAGAGGATTAGTAGCTTTAATTCAATTTTCCACAGCTGAGCTCCAGGTTTGTCTCTAAATAACTAGACCCAACACTTACTTGTTTATGAACTGTTCAAGAGCCTGCTTCCTTTCCTCTATAAAGGAATCATCAAATATACCATCATCTCCTCGGAAGGGAAGCTGACGGAGAAGAGCTTTTCCTGGTAGAGGTGGTACCACAACCTGAAAGATTTACAGAAGTGTCCTTAAGTGCAGCGTGTAAGCAAGTTCATCCACCTCTTCCTCCTAGAAGACCCAACTCATCAGTCACATTCCTAGTGAAGTAATAAAACAGGAGCAGAGAAGAACAGTACCTGCCCACCCAGGTAAGTGGAAATCAAGTAGTTTAACTCTGAATTAACCCAAAGCCATTAAAACAAAAAGCCACTGGCATTGCAGCACTGAGGCTTGATAAAAAGACTGACACACTGGTTTATTTCTGGGCATTTTCGACCACAGTACCTGCTTTATATGATACATGCTTTATAACATAATGGAAACATCTCAGCATCATGACTCTTTGTATGTCTATGAAGACTTGTATTTACCTTTCACTTTACTCACCTTGCTTTCTCTTTCTAGTTCATTCCTTAGCCATTCAAAGTCACTATATCTTCTTCTGACTGTAGATTCTTTCAGTTTGAAGATAGGTAGATTTGTCTGAAAACAACAATACAAGCTATTGATTAGACAGATTAGAAGTTTTGATAAGCAGAAGCAAGAACCAAACTGTTAAGTTACACATTAGTTCCATTTAAGCAACAACAGCAGTACTGAGAAACATCAAAAATATAGAAATAGAAATAAGGCTCTAAGATAGATGAGTAAGCTGTGCCTTGAACTGCATAGCTATGAGCCTTGTTTATATGGTATCCCAATGAGTGGAATTTTGTCATCACCAGGCAGAATATCTGATTTGATGGCCACCTGCAATGTTTTTAAGGTTGCAGAAGCATCTGCTATTCTTACTGTCTCAGGAGCTGGATTCCCAATATATACAAAATTGGAGGTGGGGAGGGAAGGGGGAAGAGAGTCTTATTCCACACAGGCTTCTCTTACTGCATTCAAGGGAATGTTTCAAGTATCACCATAGGACATTAACCAAACCTCCTGTACTTTTCTACTCTCTGATATAACATGGCCTCCAACATCTTCAAAAGCAAAACCTTTAAGTCTTACAGTGAATCCATCCAGGACTGATGAAGATTTGACAGCACAAGCTGCCAAGTTTGGGTAGCTCCAAAGAAGCCAACAAGGCTGAGATGCATTACAACATTCAGTGCTGAGGAGATCGGACTGTTTGACTACAGAGCTAAACCAAGTAGAGCATGATTAGGGAGAGCTTTGCTGCACAAGGCTAGAAGGCAGCATGGAACCCTAACACCCTTGAAAGGGACATCAAACAGGAGTAAGCTATAATGCTGCACAAGACCATGTTAAATACACAGGCACCCTGATACAAGTCCTTATACTAACTTGTGTCAGAGCCTGTATTACTTCTGTTCATTCTTGGGGTGCAGTGTTATCCCACTTTTGCAACTCAACTTGCATGTTATTTTAAAAGTAGACACTGAAAGAGTCCTCTCCTAATGACATCCTGGCTAGAACACTACAAAATTGTTTCTAGGAGTTATGACCTCCTAAAAGTAAGACCACAAGCCTATAATTACCATACACAACCAGAAATCACAGAATAATGCCTACTGTTGTCAGACTGCATATTCACCAACAGTCTTAGTATACTTTTCAAGGAGACTCTTGAGGAGTACCCTAGGAAGCTGATGTCCACATGGGACTACAGTTACCTCCAGCTTTCTCATTGGCAGATGCACACTAGTTATTCTCAGCTACCGCCTTTTACTTTTTGTTGTTTTGGTTTTTATCTCGCTGGCCATCGAACTCAGGATCTGGTCACTGTTTGAGTGGATACCCCAGTACAATACCATTTGTAGGAGGTCATGCTTAAGCTATCACTGAGGAATACTTTTGGCTGCTCAAAACAGGTTTAATTGTAGAGATATTTTCCTGCACTAGGCAGATCTGTAACTCTGGGTAATTGTATTGCTGCCAGCCAGTAACAAGTTTCTGGCTGTCACACAAAAATACTTGATAAGTTAGTTGTGCACTTTCACATTATACAAGTTAGTTCATAATTTACAAGTGATATAGAACAGTATTTTGTTATGGTGTCTTATGGCCAAATGTTTAAAAGCATTCAAGCTCTCTTTCCCAGGTAAAATATTGTTGATTGTGCTAGCGACTAATAATAAAATTGCATTTAAGGTTTACATTGGAAGTCAGGCCTTATAAATACTCTTGTCTTGATGATAAGAATACTCTACTCAAGAGTGAATATAGCTAGGTCCCCCAAAGTGTATGAAGGAAATTCCCAGAAGTTAAGTACTGGATTATTCTCCTCTGATTTCAGCTGTTGTTTTTTTTAACAAAGTTCACCATTACACATTACAACATCAACTCTTTGTCAGTGTCTCAGGTAGAAAGCCCTTTAAAATATTTAACATATAGGTTCTCACCTGCAGAAAATATTAGTTTCTCCTCTCAAGTTACTAAAAATAGGATTAGAACTGGATAAAAGCAGCTAAAAACCAGTAAGTTCCCAGGTCTTCAGGAACTCTTTTCAAGCTTCTAGGCATGAAGTCTATAAAGTTAATCTCTAAACAACATATCAGGCTTACCGATACAATGGGGGGGTAGAAGTGCCAGTTGAGATCACTTTACTCTCTACATTCCCTTTTGAACTTTTGACATGCTAGCCCAGCTAGCAAGTTGGAGAAAAGGACAGAGTCCTTTGCTTTCCTTGTGAGTTGAAAAATGTTCTCAAATTTTGACCATAAGCACTGGAAATGTTTAGATTGAACAGTATGTCAAAAGGCATGCATTAAATTAAGTGTTTCATGAGCCACAACTTGACAACTATATTCTAAAACAAAGTACATGTTTGCTGTCCTTTGGTCTGGATATGAACTAGAGCTATCTACTGAGATCAATTTCTAAACCTCATGTTTCTTAAAAACCAGAAACTGCAGCAATTTTCCTTCCTCTAGAGGTACGTACTGATAGAGCAGCGTTCTTTGGGTAAGCAGCTGATAGGAAGAATCTATTTAAAAATGCACTGTGAGAGTCCTGTTTTATACTGCATAACCTATTTACATCTTAGGTTCCTATTTTTAATTCAGGCTATATTCACATCTGAAGTTACTGGATGGACCTTTGTTACTAAGGATTATTGCCCTGTTTGAGCAGACCACCCCTTCATTCAGTAGGATGGGCTTCTGCATGCCCTAGCACCTCCATCTCCCATGGACACACAGTTTTCATTAAGCAAGTCAGACAGCTCCTGAAGCATGGGCTTTCATTGGACAAGAATTTGGTAAAAGGAGACAGTCCTGAAGAGTCAACAGGAACTTTCCTTTTCTATTACAGTGTCCTTTCAAGACCATGCAGGCTATCAAAAATGTTATTCTCCCCTTGACATCTTATGTTGAGTTATCCTTGTTTAGTCACTAAGGTGCAACAGCTGTTCTGAGCACTGCCAGTGCTTTGTTTGTCTGCTAGAACAGAGACAAGAGTAAGGCACAAAACTTAAAGTCAAGCTAGTTTCATTTTTACAAGCATTTCTGCCCATGCTCATTCAGCATTATAATATCAACTTTCTGGCCTGCTGAGCTGCAAAGTCTACTATCACAAAACTCATGACCCAGTTTGAAACAGCTCCTGGAGCACAGCTCATTCCTGCGATAATTTTAGCGTAATTTCTCCAGCAATTCTTTCTTCAGCAGCGTAATAATTACACCATTTATTGAAAAAAAAAAAAAATTCAACAGCTTCCTAGTCCAAAACCATGCTGCTTAGCAGTTTGAATGCATGCCCTCAATCCGAATGGATTATGCATCACCCAAGACATTAGACAACTGAAAGTCACTAGTTGGAACTGCAGATAAAGCATTGTTGTAGAAGGACAAACAAACCAGTTCTGGAGAAGTCCCACACAGCCCAAAATCCTAAGCCACAGAAAGATACTAAGTCAAGACAGATTTTGTGTAACACTGTCTCTTTATTAGACTGTATGTAGACACCATTAGGCTTTCTCTGACTACTGCCAAACAGTCTGTATTCTGCTGGGGCAGTTAATGGCCAGCCAGCACACTGAAATAAATATTATCAAAACTGGTGCCAAGTTACATTACATAATTAAATAACAGGTCCTTAAGTCACTCCTGCATTTCTCCACTCAGATGCCAAACAGGTTTCTACAGTCATTTGGCTAGTGCTCAACAAACTAGCAATGGGAAGCAGTGGTTCCTTGCTAACAGACTTCAGGGCAAAGTCTGTGTTCACAGTAAGCATTTTTCTTCAGCTTCATTGATGTTACCATAACATATTCAACTCTGAGTCCGACTCTAAGCTCAGGAGATTCCCAGTTCACCTCAGAAGCAAATGACAGTCCTAAGACAGTAGCTTAGATAACCAGGTAACAGTCTTCCAGCTCTTAATACAGTCACTCTCCAAGCTACGCCCAGTTAGAAGTTGAAAAATTGTTTCTGTATGCAAGTGAAGATAATTTCACAAGCAGAATGCAAGTAGTTTGAGTACCAGTCATTACCGTCCATTCAGCTTCAGACACAGTTAACTAGTGCAGCCATTCTGGTAAACAGATTACCTTAAATGCAGGAGGAAAACTAGAGTAATTTATTAATTTCTTATTTGTTTAAATTAGTAAAATAATTCTAAGTATTTTTAAGTCTTAGTTTTTAGACTAGCTTATCCACTGAGTGGAAAAAGTCTTGCAAATAGTCAGACTTGCTTCTAAAATTTTTTTTCCAGACACAAATCAAATGCCAATACCATTCGGGTTCCTTCAAAGAACACGCTGACACTCCACAAGATTGTACGACACTGCAGCCTAGTCCATCCCCACAACAGCAGAAACTCCCCAGATGGTGCTGTTCAGCATACTTTGAGTTAAATTTGGTTAATTTCTTCATCTGCCACCATAACACTCAGCAGCAGCACTGCACTGCCCATGTCCCCCACTCCTAACAGACTGAGAATAAAGCTGCACTGTTGCCACAGCACCTACTTTGATGTCATCTTTTCAATTAGGTTATGGTAGCCTTGAGAGAACTCTATTTCCATTAAAATAGAGTGAAAGAAAGCACACAGCTCACTTTTAATAAAAGTTTGTGGCTTTGACTCTCAGAAGCTAAATTCAAGCATCTTGACTGTCTCATATAAGCTGTAATCTTTGTCAAGAGCCTACATCCTTTGGCTACATTTACAGTCAGGAGCTCTGGGCTATCACAGTAAGTAGCATTCACGGTGGATAAAAAAAAAAATATGATTTTCTTAAGGCAAGAGCCTGCTGTCCTTTAGTACAAGAAACTGGCTCCAGCAGTCTACTGTTATTGCAGAAACCTTGCCAGTGGTTTGTTTCCTTCCCGACTCGACATAAGCAGCTACCTCTCAATTTCCTGCAATTATAAAAAGCAAGAAAGAAGGAAAACATGCTTTAAACCTCAGTTACTAGAAGTTTTTTTTTTTTCTGGGTATATTTCTGAAGGCCAGCTTCTTTCCCCACTGCAAAATGTCAGACTAGAGACTGTTATTTTTCTAAAGTTTCAGACCTTTTCATCAAAACAGATGATGAAAAGGTCTGAAACTTTTCTCCACTTGGTGTCCAGATCTACTGAAGGTACATCATATTAAAAACAAATACAATGTTAAGAGAAGACTGAAAAATCTGACCATGCAAGTTTTAAACAATGCCGACTTAAACTATACCAAGAACTTTTGAGCTTCCAACTCTGCAGTACTGGAGCTACGGAGCCAGGATGTTTTCTACCTATAAAGACTAAGGCAGTAAAATCCTAATAGCAACACAATGACAGAGACTATCAGTCTTTAGACAAGAATTAACCTTTGCCAAATCCACTGCTTTGAGTCCAGAGTTGCTCTCTGAAAAATGAGCATAGAGATGTCTGTATTTTTGCCAAAAATCATCTATCATCACATGATCAAGTTCAGCAATATCAAAAACAGCTGAATTATGGCATGCCATGGTTGAAAGACTCTAAATAGGGTGAGTCAAGAAAAAGAGGTTGGTTACTGATTCTTTATTCTTCAGGTTCCATGCTCAGAAGCCAAAGATAAAAACAGGAGCCAACTTTAAGGACTCCTTTGGACAAAGACTTTTACAGCATCCAGACAGAACTAGTAACTAGATCAGGGTTAGCAAGCTAAAGCCTCCTGTGAAATACCAAATATTCATTTGAAAGAGAAGGGATTGTTATTTTTACACAATTCAAGGTATAACAGCCATATGGCTCTGATTTGAACTACTGTAATGTTCATATTCATTCCTCCTTAGGAATGACTGAAAAGGGATCATATTAAGCTGATGCTTTAGCATCATTACTGACATTCATCAGCTACAGTCAAATGGGGATAAAAAAAATTCAGTGAATTGCTGCAGTTGCTAATTTTTTATCAGAAACCAAACTTTTGATATGCTTTGTGAGCTAGAGACAGTCCAGTATCCCTATATTTCAAATATGCAAGAAAAAAAGCAGTAAGTTAACTAGTTTAAAAGTGTGTCTACTAAGTAGCAAAAAATTCTCTTCATATTTCCAGTTTTACTGGAGCAGTAACACTCACATTCTTAAGTAGCCACTAAAAGCTATAGAAAGGCTTCTAATTCCTGTTCATTAATTTGCAGCATATCTTAACACTTAGAGGGTGCTACAGCTTAAGCCCACAGAAATAATATCTAAAGCTTTTTTTCCAGGTCTAGAGGTGTCTGTAAACCACTTAATATATAGCTTCATTTTCTTCTGGATTTTAGAGTAAAGCTGCTATACACTAGCTTATAGTTATACTTTCAAATAGGCTTAGTGGCCAACACAAACGATACTGTCATATGGGAGAATCTTCTGGGGCAGAACACAGATTTTGAATTGGATTCTCAAGAAATAGCCACAGAAAGAACATTTCATGGACCTGTCTTCAGCTGGTAAAATACTTGGTTTTATACCTTGACTAGAAGGTTAGGGCTTCTCCATCCCTTTTACATTAGAAGTTACAGCAACAACAGCAGCTTCAGATCCTTCACTCAGTGCTACAGCTTCACAGGATATTTGGATTATGTACTTGTTGAAACAGCCTCCAGTAGTGCAACTGGCATTGCTGTACCAAGTGAAAAAACTTTAAATAAAATACCTCCCTTACTGCTAGAAGACAAACCTCTGCTGCATCATTTATATCCCCAGATGAAAAGCAGCAGAGACCGGACTGCTCTAAAGTTCAAGCTGACACTTTTTCAGCAAGCCATCTAAAAATAAGCATGTATCAAAACTCCCTGGCATCACATGCCTACCTGGATCACAGCCATCTGTCCTACAAAGATTAGTCATTGTTCCATTTGATTTGGTCTGTTCTGCACTGTACTAGAGTGCAATCTTACAACATGACAATCGAGGCCTGCACTGCATGCACTGAAATAAAAGAAGTGCAAGTCACCACTTAAACTAATATACTAATACGAAGCACCATTCAGGGACTTGGTTATTTTATTTACACAGTAACAAGTATCAATGCCAAACTAGTTCAGTACCTTCGGACCACCCTCTTGAACCTAGTTTAATTACAAACCTGTACAGAAAAAAAACCAGCTGCTCAAGAGTAAATCCACTTTCCTTGCTTTGGAAGTTTCTTTCATCCAAGCTGTTCTACTTCTCTGTCTCCCTAGTCAGTGTCCTTGGAAATTCTTAGCCTTCCAGTTATCCATTCCTGAATTACTGGTTGAAGGAACAGTTAATGTTTGTAAAGGTGCAGTACCCAGGCTGTAGAACAGAAAAATGGTCACCTGAATCACCGCATTTTTATTCTTGGTAGAGGAGTCTGAAAATATGTAACTGGTAGCAGTGTCTAGAACGGGTTTCAAAAGCCTAATTTACTACAGTTAGAGCAGACTTGCAGTGTTATGCAAGATTTGTAGTAGTAGAGAAACAGAGAATTACTGCTGATTATGCATCCCTAAACACATCCACACTGAGTCAGTATTTAGTCATGACTCCACCACAAGCTTCAGCTATTAAACTGTACAATGCTGAAGTCAACTACAGGAAGGGCAGATTTGATTCTTTTCACGGTGGGGGAAGAATCTGCAGCTTCAAACCCTGCCAAACACGAAGGACAGGAGATCTGAAACTGTTCAAGGACAAAACATTTCAAAAACACATTCATCAGATCAAGAGCACCACTTTGCAAAACATGGCACAAGACAAGTGCTTTCTGAGCAAGTTACACTTTCAGTTCATTTTCTGTCTTACTCTAACTTGATTCGATCACAGCAGCCAGATTCCAATCAGTAAGTCACAAGTCAGACTACTATAAACATGCTGAAATGTAAATACTGTATCTAAACTAGGTCTTGAAAAGATTGGTTAAGGGGAGAACAGGACTTTCAAAAGCAGCTCGAGTCCAGCAGTACTCAGATAAACTTCCCCAATCCCTTGAAACCAATACTATTCTTAACACTGCAGGCAGTTCACAGCTTGTGTATTCATTTCCTTCCCCACACTGGACTGACACAGTCGAGCACCTCTGCAGGTCTACAGAAGTCTTTCTGCAGAAGATACAGGGAACCTGACTGGTGCCCTAAAGAGCACTGGTACCACCCAACTGCTGCATTTCACGATATCTGGAAGCACAGCAAGGCATTCCCTTTCTACACCCCAAGACAAACCACTGCACTATGGAATCTCAAAATGCTAAGGTATACCTTAGTGCCAAGTTTAATAACACTGATCAGAGGCAACAGGCCACTGAACATTAAAGAACAGAACTAAGATGACAAAGGCTTTTAGTTTGAACTACTTGGACGAATAGCTCCTGTAACAGGTATTTTATTGTGGTTCTAACTGTCAGTTTGAATATCAATGATCTCTCTGCAAGTTCTCACTAACCATAAACAGATGATTTAACCTTTTAGTCTAGGTGACAAGCCCAACCAAAATGGGCAGCACAGAAGTAAATTTACTTCTACAGAAACAAAACCAGACAAAATAGTGTTAACAGTTTATTTCCAGATCACCGAATATTCTGAGTTCGAAGGGATCCACAAGTGTCATGAAGTCCAACTCTTAAGTGAACAGCCCATACAGAGATTGAACCCACAAGCCTGGTGTTATTAGCACCATGCTCTAACCAAGCATTCTCAGGCTTGCCAAAGGGATATTTCCGAAAATGTAGCAAGTTCCTGGATACCTATATGCTTTGCTGACCAAAGTGCTCATCTCTTGTGGCACTGACTTTACACTGGCTGTTTGGCTCTGATGTGTGTTGCCAGTCACTGGATCAGAGTTAGCTTGTAAAGCTTAAGTCTTGTCTCCTTAAAGGATTTAACAACTGAAGCTATTGCACAGGATCTGCTTGAGCAAAGACCTTCCTTTTGACCCATTTATCAAGAAAACTATGTCTCAACTACAGTAGAAGACAAATGATAGCTGGAACTGGATTGAGGACTAAATCCGTGCTGTAGGATGATAATATAACAATTGTAATTTGTTCTATGTTTGCTTCCTGGAATTCAGAGAGAGGACTGGCTTTTAGCCCATAAATAGTAACAGGTATTCGCATGCCCTCATTCAAAAGCATTGACTTGAACAAGCCCAGCCTGAAAATGTTTAGTAAGAAAGAGAGAAGAGCTAATAAAGACTTGTGAGAAACAGCATGCAAGGGTATTTACACTTAAAATGTGACTTTTGGTTCACATTTTTCCTCAAGAGGTAAGGGCAATGAAGTAGTTTACTGTATTACTTTAGCAGGCAGTCTAGTTAATTGTGCTAGTTTTAAATGCTGCATAGTCACCATATTGTGATCATCTAGATACCTTCAGATGAGATGAGTACTTTATCAAGTTTTAATTTGCTAGAAGAAGCACTTGGAACTTTATATCCCACTGCATTATTCCCAGTTTAGCTCACCCTAAGCCTTCACACACAAAAGACACCTCAGAATGGTCAAACGCACTGCCTGATGCTGCTGATGGAAAGCAAATTCTCAAGTACCCTGTCAAAAACATGACCCACTCAGATTTGCTATTTTAGCACAGCAGGGTGGCATTTCCTATCACTTATTTCTGAACAAGACATTTGACTTTCATTGCTAGGCTGCCTTATAGTGGTTGCTACAGTAGAAAGCTTTCTGTCATCACCTTGTCCAGCTTGCCAAGAACAGACTGTTATTTAATGCACAGACTCAGGCTCAGAAAGTCAATACTCTGGCCAACTGTACATCTGTGAGGTAAGCTGCTCGGCTAGAAGTGCTGCATAGGGTCTACCTGCAGCACTGCTCTGAAGACTCCTTAAATGCTTGTCAAAGCACCATGCATTTACCCCAACACACAGCCACCCTGCACAGAGATACTCGCTGCGACAAACCTTCCTAGGTTCCAAAATACTACTGACTTGCTTACGCAGTAGTGTACTGCTGAGCAGTCTACCCAAAACTTTAGAGTTCCCCATTAGGCTTTCAGACTTCCAGCAGAACTTGATGAGTACAGCATTACAAGAACTAAAGCATGCAGTTGTTCCACTTGCTGCTTTCCAGACAGCAGATATGCTTCAACTGCAGTACCAGTAGAAAGCTTGCCAACAAAAGCTTTGGGGAACTCTGCAGTATTCCACACCCCCGCATTTTGCAAGATACTTTTTATCAGGTATCAGTTCAAGAGCCTGCTAGCAAGTTCAGTCTTTCCAAAAAACCCCAAAAGTTAAGCTTTGAGATTCAGACAAAGATAGAATTACAGAGTCTGTAAACACCATGACAATGGTACAAGTCTAATTGTCTCAATGCAAACTTGAATTTCAGTGTCCTCTCTGACAACGTTTCTGGCTTAGAATGATCTCCAGCTGTAACATGAGGCTGCTGTCCTTTAGCTTTCATCAGAGTTTGACAGCAGTTAAGCCATCCATTTCTGCACACTTTACATTTTACTGTTGGTGTTACTTGAAGACACAGCTCTCCAGATGTGACACAGGTAGCTCACACCATCTTCGCAGGGTTTGTTCTGCTGCTGCTACCAGCACTGCTGGGGGAAACTCCACATCAGCTGCTACTTTCTTACTTACTTTCTGTAACCACAAGCAGTTGTCAAACCACAGAGGCCAGTTAGTGGCCACT
The DNA here is from genome assembly GCA_013400235.1 of Oriolus oriolus. Lineage (NCBI taxonomy): Eukaryota > Metazoa > Chordata > Aves > Passeriformes > Corvidae > Oriolus > Oriolus oriolus. The sequence continues at coordinate 1,656,981 of VXBT01000852.1, read as the reverse complement.
GTCAGCCACACTCCAACAAGCAGCTTATGGTACTAGGCCTATCTTTCACAAATACAATACCACAGCAATTCATGTTCGAATTCTTTCTCTGTGCTGAAGCTTGCATATTAACGACATGGTCCATGTTCTGCTGAGAAGCAGTTAATTGATACAAGTTTAGACAGTGAACATAATTCTGCATGACTTGTATTACCTGCTCTGTAGCCTTCCAGCACACAGAGACATAAAAATAAATTTTACAGTTCATGGTAGCTATGAACTATGTGTACAGCAGTGCACAAGTGGAAAGGTAATGATCAAGGAGACAGTCCTGTATACAGGCATGTACAGATGCAAGCAAGGAGGGTGGAGGATGCAATGTTTACATAGTATCAGTCTGGAAGGAAGAACAGAGGAAGGTCACAGTACTATCACAGTGCGCATTTGTTCAAATCATTCTTGGTCTTCATTACAACAGGAATCCAGAATTTTCTACCCCAAACAGCAGGTGGGCTAAGACTAACCTGTCTCAAAACCTGTTTTCCTGCTTTCCTTTCTGATGAAGAACTTCAGTTGAGTATTTTTAAAAATTGTTATTTTTTAATCACAGGAAATTTGACCTAATTCCCAAGGCCATATCATGGCCAAGTCCCTTTTGTATCATCTTCCCTGGATCCAATCGTTCTAAATGCTCAGTCTCATGGAAAGAAACGTCATCAGGAACTTAAGGTGCAAATACTTTCCAGCAAGGTAGAATTACATCTTTCTTCTAAGTGGATTGCTAGGGTTCTGATAAGGGCAGTGCAATGCAATACAAATCTGCAAGTACTAGTTTGACCTCACACAGAGGCCAAACATAGGCTACAAGCGTGTTAGTTTATTCTTCCTGCCCCACTGACACATCCTGAAACACAGGAATAGCTACTGAACACGACAATTTATAAGCATCAGAAATAAAGAAGTATCCTCCCTAGCAGCTTTAGATTTCAGCTGATTTCGCTTTTTTAAGTAAGGTTACATTAAGCTGGGGACTTAGACCTCTAAAACTAGAAAATCCACACAAGGTTAAGTCTTGTCCAGTGAATTTTAGTGACCAAGGCAGCAGCCCTCAGCTGTATCCTTCCCTGCTGTGAAGAACTCATATTGCAGAGAATGTGCACAGGGATTCAGTGAAGCTTCACCGTTTGTTACTGACTGTAACAACTGACCAGGTTCAATCAGCTGTAATAGAGCAAAGCTATACAAGGTAGCAGACTCAACCGCAAACTATAAAAAACCCCCATCTCTAAGACATCAGCTTTCTCAACCCAGCTTATTTCTGGCAATGTAGACCAAAAAGGATTCCCTGCTTCAAGTCCCTACCAGCCACAGGCAAGGACTATGCTGCAGACATTGCATTTTTGACCATTCCTCTAGGCCCTGTTTATGAAACTGGAAAGGCCATGGAACACAGTAATGACTTCACATAGCTTTTCTCAAGCTCAAAACTACTAGCCTTTGGGGCAAGTCAGTGAACACAGCCCTTCCAGCTAGGAAGGATTCTAGTGTTACTAAGAAGAAGTATTTGACAGCAGCACATCGTGAGAAACAGCCCTGTTTATTAGGCACTACAATTTTATTTCAGGTACAAAAGAAAACAGGAAGCCCTCCCCCATACACACCCACTTTATCACTTTACCTGGCTCTGATCTAGCGCGTGTGCCCACCAGACCTATTTACACCTTCTCTATGTACTTTTTGAGGCCGCTGGAATCCTGAACTTGACCTCTTCGTCAGGGCAGATCCACCCATATTACTCCATCTCAGAGAGCTGAGAGTTTGCCCTCCTCTATTTACCTGGAGACAGACAAGCAATTGCTCCCAGTACAGCGATATTTCAGTCTGAGGACAAGCTGTACACAGCAGAGCTGAAAGAGCACTTCTCCTTTGGTTATCTGAACCGAGCTGCATCGCCTTAGCTACCAGGAGCCCGTCACAGAGTTATCAACCCCGGGCCGAGGATGGGGAGTCCACTGCGGCTCTGCCACCGCCTCCCGGCGCCGCGCACCGCAGCAGCCGTGACACGGGTCCTGAAGGACACGGCGGCGGGAGCCCGTCACCGCCACCCCGGCCAGCCCCGGGCGACACGAAGGCCCGATACCGCCAACCCGGCTCCCGGGCCGGGCCGGGCCGGCGCTGCCTCACCTTGACGCGGATCTCGTAGGTGGTGAAGCGGCCGCGGCCCACCCCCACCGTCTGCGGGTTGCCCACGTCGATCTCCAGGAAGTTGCTGGGCGGCCCATAGGCGTCGTTGAGGTTCTGCGGCTTGCTGATCAGCCGCCGGGTGTCTGCGATCGTCNCCGCCACCCGCGCCGCCCGACCGCCCGCCCCGCGCCCAGCTGACTGCCCGGCAACGCGCACCCGCGCCCACCGCCTGCGCGCTCGGGCAAGGCACGCTGGGCAATGTAGTTCTAGAGGACGGCAACACTCCCTCACGCCTGGCGCGGTCCCCAGCGTTCTGAACTACACATCCCGGCGGGCACTGAGGGCGCGGCGCTCTGGCCGGGAGAGCTGGTTTGTCGGGTCGGTCCGTCCCCTCGGCCGGGTGCGGTGGCGGTGGCGGTGGAGTTGGTGGGGGCGGCTCGGCTCTTCCCACAGATTCCCATCCTTCGGGGAATGAAAAGACTGAGTGGGAAATGCTGTATGTGCAAGGTGTTAGGCAAAAGGAATCAGCCCGGTGCGAACGTAGGCTGGAGGAGATGCCCACCAAAAGCTTTGTGTTGAAAACAAAGTCTTAAGTCACTGACCCAAGCTGCAATCAAGGTGTCAGTGTTGTTTGTAGTAGCCTTAACCATTTAAAACTTACTGTAATTTTAACAAATGATACACATTTAATAATAATATTACTAACGGGACCAGATTTAATGTCCTCATAGCTTGCAAAGCTAAAGAGTTCATAAAGGATAGGAAAGAAAAATTGTGTTTACAGAGTCAGTTATTAAAATAACTTCAGAGAGAAAGAAAGAAAAAGAAAGAAAGAAAGAAAGAAAGAAAGAAAGAAAGAAAGAAAGAAAGAAAGAAAGAAAATGAAAGGGAGAAGCAGAGGTGACAGAATTGTGCCCTTCCAAGACATAAGGTCATTATTTCTCATTATCTGATTAAGCAGGTGTTACGATAAAAGAAACATTTCCCAAAGTAGTGCAATGTTTGCCCTCTTGATGCACCTAAAACCTCAGCGAATAGAAATTATATTAATCCACTATTATTTATAAATTACTCTATCATCTTGGAGGACTTCCAGATTTTTTTAATACCTGTTAAAAGTACCCCTCCAATGATTAAATGCATATATCACTTTCTTTCCTTCTTTTCTTATGAAAGAGTTCTAGTGATGTTCCTTTACTATCCAGGTAGAATGAGACTTTGTGAAAACTATTGATATTTTTTCTAAAAATCTTTGTGGACAATAGGTAAAATGGCAGGCTGCCCACAAATCATATCCGAGAGACACAAAGTTAACATCTGGCAAGTTTAGTTAGCTGCTGTCTGTGTTAATAAAAAGGTAATCAGAAAGCAGAGATGATGCCAAGCTACAAAAATAGTTCATTCCCATAACCAGTATACGATGGGTGGTTTGCTTGGTAACTTCACTGTGAATTTCCTTGTCATCACTCCTTCAGTGTTATGTCTCCCACTTACTAGTGCACCTTCCTTTCCTTCCACTAATAGCTGCCAACTATTCACGTTATAATTATAAACAGAAATTAAGCTGAGAAGAGTTTTGCAAAGCAGGAGTGAAGGGGAGCTTTACCTGAGTTAAACTAGTTATTAAACTGGTCGTGCAGCAAGGCAAGAAAAAACTCATTAATTCTACTGGGATCACATATGCATCTGGAAAAGCTTTTGTTTGTTACGCAACCTACGCTGCCACATCTGACTGCAAATGTGGAAAAGAAACAGAGCACTGGTGTTAACTATAATACGTTGTCTGTCTCCTGGCCAAGCCCGGTTCTGTTATCTGTTCAAAGCAACAAAAAAATGTCCAGTACTGTACATTTGGGAAGTTGCTGAGTCTGTGATGAATAAAGAATTTGTTCTCATGCTGCGTAGATACTAAGAGTGAGGCTTAAGTTGAATGCTTTTCTCACAGCACACCATCTCAGCACCACTATTCTGTCTGCTTTTCCTGTCAGGGATGACTGGTGGTGGAGAGCCTTGTGGAGGCTACAGAGTTTAGTGCCCACTTGTCAACAGCATTGGTATATAAAGGGGTTGCAGTGATTTGATGAGGTATCCCCTCTCTGTTTTTTCCATTGAAGTCAAATACAACTCCTCTGACCTGGGAGACAAAGGGGAAGATGCCCAGCTTCGTGACTAGCGGCCCCTTCACATCCCGTGAAAGCATAAATGCCACACTGGCTAATGAGGCAAGGAGAAGGAATGAAGGTAGAGGAAAAGCAGTGTTCTGCGGGCGTTTTTATTTCCTTCCAGTCCCCAGAAAATGTATTTGTTTACTTTGAATCGTGTTCCAGATTTTTTCTGTGATCATGAGACTGGAGTTATGCTATCTGTAGTTGTTTCTTTTTGCTAGAAAGGTACTTTTCTCAGCATGCAGGTGAGCATAAACTCAGAAAAGAAATCTTTTATTCTGTTTCCGACATGCACTTTGGGCCAAATTTCAAATCTGGAGGGAGAGAGGTCAGCTGTGTTTATAGGTTCAAAGATCAGATCAAGTATTTAGAGTTGGACTCGATGATCCCTCTGGGTCCCTTCCAAGTCAGCATATGCTGTGACATCAGTGAAAATCCTAGTGAACCGAAATTCTTTAACAATCAGGTACTCACTGATTTGTTATTACACCTTGTTTATTCAACTACGACACAAAGATTTTCTGGCATAACTTCAAGTGGCAAAATGGATACCGGAGTCTCACAGCATGGACCCATAGAAGCAGTATTAATGAATGATTACTTCTGGAATCTTGTAGAGTAATACTTCTCCAGTAGTTTTTGGTTTCTTTCTTTGTTTTTTAAAAGGGAGAGTCACATTTAACAGGAAAGGAAACCAAATCTCTCCATTATCCAGTCAGGACTCTCCAGCCTTTCTGACAAGTGCCCAGGTTAGCACATTTTAGACAGCACAGGCATATTTTGTCAGAACTTGTGGGGAATGCTGACTCAGGATAAGGCAAAACCCACAAGGCATTGAACTAATTGTGAAATGCCTCGTGTGGAAAAATTACTTCCTGATCCCTGCAGTAGCTACCAGTGCTTTGAAATATGGTGTTTGAATGTCTGCATTGTGCTCCTGCCTGCAAGATAATAATACTAAGCTTCTAAACATAATTTGTAATATCTACATTTATAAATACATACAGATACTATTCTGTGAACTCCTATTCCGAAAGATACTGAGTAGTGCCTGTGTAGCTGAAATACTGCAGTGAATTTCTAACACACTGATCTATTTGAGCTGAGTGAGATGCAAACAGTAAACAGATAGTCAAAATGGCTGTAAGTCCATAATTTTGGGAACATTTATGTGGCTTTATTAACATGAGGCTTTATAAGCAATGTAGATTTTTAACAGCATATTTGACTGTCTCAAAATAGATGAGGTTAATACCAGGTCTACCCCCGAGTGTTTTTGACATAATCTCAGGAAAATTACTTTTGATGGAAACCGTGTTGATGAAAACTACCGGCAAAATCCATTTTCATAGAGTAGGCTAAATGGTCAGTTCTGTATCAAAAGTGCCTTTGTGTTTGGGAACCAAAGATATTTCCCATGGTGGGAATATCTTGGAGTCTTGCAGTCAGGTAAACCCAGCCCTCCTGCAGAAACTCAGAATGGTTCTGGCAGAGACCCAAAGACTCTTGGACACATCCATCCCCATAGGCTTCAGCCCATCCAAATTTCTAAAAGCACTGCAGTTATACTGCTAGAGGCCAGAGGAGACATCTGGAGTGGTTTGATCTTACCCCTTATTTTTATTCCTGTTTTATTCCTGTTCTGGACCACTTTTGGCTAGCTGGCAGACTAAAAATGCAGCAGGGTTGAACAAGTGCCAATTTAATTTCTACACAGTTTCAATGCCACACTTTTGAAGGTGAGCAAAGGCACAGGTACAGGGAATGAAGGGTACAAATGTACCACAGAATGCATCTGTACTTTGTACAGGACATAAACTGTAGTAATCTACAGAAATGTACTTGAAAGTCCTGTTTGTTTAGGTTAACATCAAACCTTGGTTTTGCGAAGTGCTTACAGCCAAAGGACAGTGAATTCCTGGGATGTGCAATCCCGTGCATGGTGGCATTTCAGTTGGGCAGTGTATAGAAGGTTCATAGCACTGCAGAGGGTTTATTCACGTAGGTAGAAGATATCCGAACAGATCCAAATGAGTTTTTCTATGCTGCCTTGCATAGCAAGGTTAAGAAAAAGCCAGTGACAATTTAAATAAATCAGATGTTTTTGCTGAAGATTATACTGTCATTTTCTCCAATTATTCTTGACATTTCACCCATTCATATTGTGCTCTGAGTTAATAATGGAAGAAAACCCAGCTCTTGTTGCCTTGTTTATTCTTTGTTCTCAAGGAGATAAGCTGTTTATAAAGATAACTTATTTGTTATTTAAATCACTTTTACAGAATTTGTTTGTTTCCTTGTTTGAGTTTCTAAATATATTGCAACAATTGTGATGCATCTTTGAGAAGTCTATTCAATTCACTATGATTTGTACTGGAATTCATTCCTAAATGGGCACAGGTGGTGATAGCTATAATATGCTGGAATGAGTCAAAACCAATAAATGCCCAGTAGAGGAAAGATGAAAGAAAATGCACTGAAAACAGCTCTTTTAGGATGTGATAAATAGGCACTTTAATTCACTACTTAATTAGGTATATAGCGCTGAAGATGTGTCTGGAGCAACTACGTATTTTAAACAGCTGAACATGTTAGAGTGTAACTTCAATCACTGCTAATATTTTCGAGATCATAAACATTATTTTTAGAATTAGCAATACTATTCAGGATATAATCAACTTTTGTTTGCAAGCTGTTCTATAGTTCCCTAAAGCAACATTTTCCAACACTTTTGTAAAAAGAAAAGTTCATTGATAGTCTGTGAAAACTACTTGCTCACTTTCCCATGTTGCACAGAAATGTAATGCTAGAATAAGATATAGGAGTTCTGACGTTGCAAAACCAAAAGTCAGTTTAAGCACTTGCTTTGTGCTTTACCAGGAACAGACACTTTGTTATCTGTTTCTTGCACAATGCACTCTGCAGGCAACATCTCCTGAAACCCCATCCTGACCTTTGGGTGCATTTCTGTTAGGAATAACAGACTGGCCAATGAACAGGCGAGTGTTATGGTTAGTGATTCCTGAGTGCCAGTGCCCTTCCCTTGGAGTGAAGGCTTTTTGCATTGTGCCTTTCTTTCAAAAGAACTTTGTAGTTGCATTGGAGGTGCTTGGATAAGGCAGTCAGGTACCTACCAAAGGAGGAAGGTGGTCAGCATTCTCCTGAGGAGTTCTCAGGAATCGCACGTGGGTATCTGAACTGATACCAAAGACAATATTTTCTGTGTGCTAAGCAGACACTGAGACTAAATCAGCCTCTAGGGTTTGCATTATCTGCAGAGAAATCTGCTTCTATGTTAACATATCTTGTTGTTGCATTTCAAATATATGTTCATAGGCATAAAAGTTATACCGATAGACATAAAACTGATACTGCTGATGTGCAGATAGGTTGTAACTCTGGGCAGGGATACTTGTCCTTAATATTTTACAAATATCTGTCCTTAGTATTTTCTGGTTCATGTTTTTAGAGATAAAAGCAATTAGCGCAAGATAGAAATTATCAACAAATGCAAATTCAGTTGCCAAAACTTCCTGGTGACAGCTGTGGCACCCAATCCAGGCATGGTGTAGCACAATACAAATGACAGAATCACAGAATAGTTAGGGTTGGAAGGGACCTCTGGAGATCATCTAGTTTGTGGCAAGGTCACCTAGAGCAGGTGACACAGGAACACGTCCAGGTAGGTTTTGAATGTCTCCAGAGAGGGAGAATCCACAACCTTGCTGGGCAGCCTGTTCCAGTGCTCTGCCACCTCAGTGTAAAGAAGCTCTTCCTCATATTGAAGTGGACAAGGAAATTGTTTGGAAACTGGAGTGCACGGTAGGGCAGTAAGGTGTTGTGTGCGGCTCCAGGTGGGTCTGGAAAGTGGATTTGTACTGAGTGGCTGTGTGGAGAGTGTGGCCCTGGGGCAGACAGGCAGGTGGCTCCTCAGGGGCTCCCCCACTGACTGTGGCACAGTTTGGGGGGCAAAGACAGGGGGAAGGAGCCAGGGACCAGCAAAGGACCTGGGGGTGCTGGTCGACAGCAGCTCAGCATGACCCAGTGTGTGCCCAGGTGGCCAAGAAGGACAACGGCATCCTGGCCTGTATCAGCAATAGAGTGGCCAGCAGGACCAGGGCAGTGATTGTCCCCCTCTACTGAGCCCTGGTGATGCTGCACCTCAAATCCTGTGTTTGGTTCTGGGCCCCTCAGTACAAGGACATTGAGTGGCTGGAATAAGTCCAGAGAAGGGCAGTGGAGCTGGTGAAGGGTCTGGAGCACAAGTCCTGTGAGCAGCAGCTGAGGGATCTGGGGCTGTTTAGCTTGGAGAAAAGGAGGCTCAGGATCCTCGCTGTAACTGCCTGAAAGGAGGTTTCAGCCAGGTGAGGGTCGGCCTCTTCTCCCAGGCAACCAGTGACAGGACGAGAAAACACAGCCTCAAGCTGGGCCAGGAGAGGTTTAGGTTGGACATCAGGAGGAATTTCTCCACAGAAAGGGTGATTAAATATTGGAATGTGCTGCCGAGGGAGGTGGTGGGGTCACTGTCCCTAGAGATTTTTAAGAAAGACTGGACGTGGCACTTAGTACCATGGTCTAGTCGACATGGTGGTGTTAGGTCATAGGTTGGACTCGATGATCTCCGAGATTTTTTCCAATCTAATCGACCCTGTGATTCCGTGACCCATGCGGGAGCGGCTCGCCCAGCACCAGCCGCACCCGGGCTTCCCCACAGCTCCGCCGGACTCCCTTTCCCAGCGCGCCCCGCGCCCTCGCCGCCNGCGCCCTCGCCGCCACCGCCCCCGGGCCGGGAAGATGGCGGGCCTTGCGTCGCCCTTGGCTACTGCGCGCTGCCTGCTGCGGGCTCTGGGGCGCCGCGCCCGCCTGCTCCCGCCGCACAGAGGTCAGTGCTGCCGCCGCGGCTCTCCGGGGCTCGCTGGCCCCGGGCGGGCGACAGGCTGCCGGGGCGCCGCGCAGGGAGGGCACCGAGGAGCGGTCGCAGGAGCCGGTGCGTGCCTCCCCTCCCCGTCGTGCCGCGGGTCTGTCCCCGGCGGAGGGGAGGTGGGTGCCGGGCGGGGCTGGCGGCAACTGCTGGGACACACACAGGCCCCGCCACTCTGCCATGACCTGCCGGTGTCCTCTCATTCCTCGGCCTGGGCTTGTCCGCGACCCAGCCCCGGAGGGGATCCGCCTGCCGGGGTGGCACCGGGAGTCGGCCCCGGTGCCCTGGGGGACCCGCGAAGGGGGCCCGTGGCTTCCCGAGTTGGTGATGCCGCTTTCCCCCTGGGAAATAGGGCTTCGATGCGCTGCCTGGTTAAAGCCTTGTGGCTGCACCGGGCGCTCGGCGAGTGCGCCGGTGGCTGCCAGCGCTGTGGCCGGGCTTGAGGGTATCTAAGGGGCTGTTCTCCCTCAAGGACCCTCCGGTGTATAACGAACGACAGCTGTGCTCTGTCTTCGCAGCCTTGCTTTGAAAGTCGGTTCAGTACACAAATTTATGGGGTTTTCTTAACTCGAGGCTTAGGTTAGGAGCTGGGGTCTTTTTTCTTTAGTGAAAGCTCTTCGTCCTCTGCCAGTCGGCAAAAGTGTGAGAATTAGGCTGGTGACTGGTGGCTCCCAGGACTGATAAATGTTCACGTCCACACATTATGTTGTGATTGTACAATATTTATACATCCTAAGAAAAATAGACAAGCACTGCAGTTAGTACTGTAGTTGCGTGTATTTCATTAGATATTGGTCTAACACTTGGACTCTGTGTGGTTTGTTTTTTATAACCAACATACTAGAATTTAGAAAAAGTTGTCAGAGCAAATCCAGTGGCTTTAGGCATAGTTTGTCAGCTTCCATGTTAAAGGGAAGGTAGTCCTTGTGTATGTTGTTTGAGGATGTCAGACTGCAGGGATGGGCTGCTATCATGGAATTGATTTATAATCTTGTTTTTATGATCACTGGTTTATAGTCTTTTCTTTGTTTTTGTGATTTGCTTTCCACAGTTTTGCACCTTTTTTCTTAATTAAAATACTTGACAAGTAGTATCTGTGTAAAGTTCTGATTTCACTGGTACACTTCTCTTGTCTTTTCCTACTTATATCTATAGGTCAGGTTGTTAAATGGGGTGTACATGGAAAAAATAATCTTCTTTCAGAATAATGTGTCGGGCATGTACGCAAAAAGCAGAATTCCAGTTCCAGCTCATGTTTCTCTAGAAGATACTGTTTCAAATGCTGTCTGAATGAATGGCCTTCGATGATTCATCTAAGGTCATATAATGAGACAAAAGTGCAAGTCCTTGTCCTTATGTCTTAGCTGCAAACTGCTGCTTCTGGTTCGAACTATCAATTTCAGCAAGTGTGGAGCTTTTATGAATTTTACATGATATTGGCCTAACAATTTCAATTTGTGCAGATAACTTAGTGTGTGTATGCCCCCCCAATATGGTTGGTTGGATTTTGTTTTTTTAAGCTTTCTGTTAAGCACTGGAAAGTAAATAATTTTTTCAGATTACCTTATTTTACATTCTTGTCGTTAATCATTGTACAATATTTTGAAAGGTGCATTTGTTTATTATAGGACTAAAAATGTATTTTTAGCTTTATACCTAGGCACATGATCTCTTTCCCAAGAAGCTTACATGACAAGTCTTTGTTCTTCTGCAGGTTTATTCATGTGCTTAACTTTAACACCTGTGTTTAATTTGTCCAAATCCTTGTACATCATGGGGAAATTTACCTGTTTGAGACAGATTCTGCAAAACTTGCATATATATTTAATAAAAGAAGAGACAAGAGGACATTATTATTGTTTAGAGGCACTAGCATGGAAAAAAAATTCATTTCTGATCTTTTGCTACCTTTGCTCCTATTTTCACACAGGAAAATAACCTTTGGAGCTACAAAACTGTACCATCGCCCTTCCTCCTCACTGTGGTGTCATCTGCTTAACCTTGAGTTTAGGAAGGTCTCTGATACCACCATCTGCCTGTTGATGAAAGTGCTCTCTGACTTCCAAGTCCTCTTTTTCTGTCATGGCAGTTGTGTTTCATAGGCAGTTTTAGCAGCTCTACACTAAGAGTTTCAAGGTTTGAAGCAGTTTGGCTTCATTGTGACCCAAACTAATATTCTGTACTTCAGCTTGGATTATTGAAAACATGACAGGTTTTAAAAGTTAGTTTCTATTATGTTTTTTTTTCTTCTCTCCACACAAATTCCAGGGTTTGTGAAAAGCTCTCAAGGCAGATTGTGCTGGCAGAGCAGTAATGACACAGATGTGATCCTTGTACCTTGTATTAACATTGATTTAGTAGAAGCTATTCCAGCTTCTGGATTATGACTGTCAGCAAAGGTGGCACTTGGGTGATTTTGGGGTACTTAATTTTGGTGCAGTTGTAACCTGCATGAGTTTGGTTTAGATGCAGTTCGTGCACAACTATAGGTTGGAAATATTCTTTATTTTAAAGACAAACAGTAATTAACCATTACAGCAAAGTGGAAGGGGAAAGTGTTAATTCTCTATTAATTCTGTATCTCTTACCTTGGTTACCCTGCTATGCTCTCGACCTCTTGGCTGCTGTCAGGATCAGTTTTGGTATGCCACAACCCAGCTTCCATTTCAGTTTGTCTTCTTGCATAAATAACTCCAGTGCCTGCCTAGGAAGTGACTGTTACTTTCATAAGCTGTGTCATTGAAACTCACGTGCCTTTTTCTGTGTCATCTCAGATATCAGTCCTAAGTGGAAGTAGAAAAACTCAACAACACACTGATCAGTTTTCCAATTTACTGCTCTTTTCCAGAGCAGAAAGTCCCTGGAATTAAGAGCACTTTTTGTGTTTTTATGTAGGCATTAATTATCTTTGCGGTGGTAAATTAATGTCAGTTTACTGAATATGTCTTAAGTCCCCCACTTGAAAGAAATTTTTTGTATTTCCAGATTGGCATTTTTTAATTAGTTTTATTTGCCTTGATGAGATTTTCCCCTCTGATTTCTTTCTTTTGGGTGTATCACAGTAGGTCTTCACTGCAGCTGTGTCTGTGATCCTTGTACGGGCAAGCAGAAAGGCAAATGCGAAGAGCTAATTATATGGTTTGAAATAAAGTGAGATTATACTTATATTTATGTGTTTTGGGAACAGGAGTTTAAGAAAAAGTTGCACATTGGTGTCAAATCTAAAGAAGCAGGGAATGTCAGGTTAAATGTGGTAACATCCGACACTGTCCTGCACCCTGAAGGTGGGAAAGGTAGGTTATGGATAACCATCTATCTAGTTTTGCACTGTTCTGTGTAAAACTAAGTGAACAGTGAACTGATCCTGTACTTTTCTATAGTTGTATCTAGAACACTTCATAGGTGTAGAAGACGCTTTTTCTGTGTGTGACACTTCAAGATTTCAGAAGGGAACTAATAAAAATTGAGTTGCAGTTTCTGTAATACAAAGATTAGATACTGAAACAGTAAGAGATAAATGAAAACCCATATTTTGCAATGTGGAGAAGTGGACTGTAGGGCTACAGTTAGTGCACTGAATCATAGGTAATTCCTGTAGTTGAGTGGTTGATTTTGCAATCTGTTCCACAAAATGCAGGTTAGAATGGAAGGTGCACCTTTTTTTCTGTCTCTTAGAATAGTTTATCACTTTTATAGCTACTTTCTGTTGACTTATCTCTAAAACCCCCACGTGCTCTTCAGGAGTGCCTGCCTTTGTTTTGCAGCTACAGGTGTGAGGTTATCACTTTAACCAGTTACTGGGTGTCTCCTGGTAGTGTACTATAGTGTACCACCATCATATTTAAATCCCAGCGTTCAATATTGTTTTAGGAGAACAGTGAATGATTTGTGCCTCTGTGGCCATTTGGGCATAGTCTCCATCTGTGTCACCTTAATGTCGTGTTAATGACAGAGTATTTCTTCCACTCCCAGGATGGTTAGCTGTGAGTACATGTAATCTGAGACAAACCTCATGCTTCTGAGCAGTCCTGCTGGTGTGCTTTGTCCATGGCCAGGAAGGTTATGAGCCACAAATGCTTTCTTACCCCTAAATGATCTTACTTTATTTTTTTTTCTTCAATCCTGTGGTAAGCAGTAGGAACTCATGGATTTATAGGTATAAAGAGCTCTTGGAGCACTGGAGCTCTTGGAGGCATCAGTTTCTACATACTGCAAAGGTTCAGATAGTTCAGAGGTATGGATCACAGGACTGAGGTTGACTTTATTTGGGAGTGGAATGGTGGAAAACAAGATGAAAAAATTTTGAGAGATCATCTGAGCAACCTGGTCTAGTGGAAGGTGTCCCTGCCCATGGCAGGAGTGTTGGATCTAGGTGATACTTTGTCTCCCTTCCAACCCAAGCCATTCCATAATTGTGTGATCTATGCCTTTTCCCCTTCCCTTCAGAGGCAGGTCAGGTTTTGCTGACCTGTTCCTGATAGATTTTCATCAAACTTATTTTTAAAATTCGCCCCACATCATTGGAAATTTTACAGCTTCTAGACTATTAATCTATTTCACTACCTTAATTACAGTTATTAAGGTAGCTGTGTAAATACAATTTCCTTTCTTTTTCTCAGTACCCTGTATGTATCTGGAGACAGCTATGTGTTTTTCTTCTCTACAGGTTTTACTCAAATTTTTGTAATAACAGACTTTGAACTCAACTTTCTTTATGTGATCTATTTAGATGGGGGTGAGCTAATTACTCTTAATTCAAAGCAGTAACTCAGTTCCTTCAGGAATGAGAGAATTTGGTACAATAGTTGGCTGCAGATATGAACAGTGACTGTCTTTTTGTGTTGAAACTGTTACTTGCAATAAATAAACAAACATAATTTGATCTAATAATTCAGTTTTATCCTTCTCTTTTCTATCTGTCTTTCTACTTAAAATTCTTTTTGTGCCTTTTATAGCGTCTTTGTGGGTTGTGACCCATAGTTTAAAAAATAATCCTTTAAATCTCCGTTTACTCTCCCATTTGGTTCATACTTCTTATAACATATGATGTGAAAATTGAAAAGTGTCTTCCAGGGCAGACTACACTAGTACTGAATAGAACAGTTTGGAGGTTTTTTTCCCCATGTGTATTTATATTGGAGTACTTGTATTTATTTTATTTTAGTTTATTTTTTCCTCTAATAGTGTTATGGTATTGTCTCACTGTCAGTTTGTGATCCAGTGTAGTAGCCCTTGGGTCCTTTTTTGCAGAGGTATTCTTTAGCTGGTCATTCCTCATCTCCTGAGTTAGTTATTTCCTCTAAATAACAGGCTTCGTCCCTGTTGAATTGCATCCTATTTGTATTAGATTATTTGTCCAGTTTGTCAGAATTTACTTGACTTCCAGAGTGTCTGCAGCCCTCTCCTGATTTTCTGTTCTTTGAGTTCCCAGTCCGTGTACTTTATCTTGACGTATATGGCATGGATGGAAATTCAGGGTTGCACCAAGATGAGATCCTGAGCCCTCTCTGAAACTCTACTGCAGATACACACCTAGTTTAACTGTAGTAATTATTCATTACATATTCTTTTTCCAGCTGTTTTGTACCTGCTCAAAAGTACTTTCACTTGCAACTTTCTTTCTTACTTTATAGATGGCAGTGCTATGTGACAAAAGCGGTACTGCAGTTGACATGCTTTTCCTTCACCCATTAAGCGTGATGCCTGATCTGAGAGGAAAACTTGTTGCTCTTGTATTGTTCCTGAGGAGCTGATGTTGCCTTTTATTCATGTTGTTACCTTGTTAAGTGCTTTATTAAAAGAAAAAAAATCTTGTGGTTGTTCCACTATATTCGGGTGTTCTGAAATTGTGTTGATTGACCTATAAATATCTGGATTTACCTTTCTCTCCTTCTTAAAGACAGTTTTTTTTTTTTCATTTTCCTGTTGTTCTTGAATCTTACCTGCCTTCAATGAGACCTCAAAGAAAGCTGTTAGAGGCCATTGTGTTGCTTGGGAAACTTACCTAAAGTATTTAGGAATGGATTTCCTTAGAGCTCACAGGGTTAAAAATACCTAACTATGTAGTCATTGACACGCGTTTTTCCTATGCTCAAATTTATTTATCATTGCTAAAAATCATGCTTTTCTTTATTATACTTAATCTGTTAAATGACAGTGGAAGCAAAGAAGATATATAACAGCTTTTCAGTGTATGCCATTGTTTCTGATCTTAATGATTTGGCAAGCCTTCTTTGTAATCTTGTGCATTCTTTCATTTCCTAATTGTGTCTTGTTTTATGTATAGCAGTTCTGATTTTTTTCTTTTTAATGTCTCATTTCTGACAGTATTCCTACCTGGGCTTGTCCCTGTCTCTTCTAGGCAAAAGATAGTGCCAGCGGATCAGGCTGTGGCATTGCAGGGCTTCACAGCTATTGCTTTGCTTAGTGTGGTGTTTGAGTCTTTCAGCTTCCTTACAGAACTCCTGGTTTGGTCTCTTGTTTGTTGACTTTTAAATACTTTCTGAAGTTTTACCTGAAGAATTATCTATTTAGAGAAATGCACTTTGGAATTTTTAAATAGTTTTACCCCAGTTTGGAAAAAAAAAAGGTCAAAACTTCCCTTGCAACAGCTCGTCCAAATATTACTGACTCTCTAGCTGGACATCTTAGAATGTGTGCTTGTTAATAAAAAAAAGGAATGTTAAAACATACTACTAGAGTAAAGTTGGAAATTGAGTTAATAAAAAAGAAGGGGTAACCAGTGGTTATATAGGTAAGTCATGTATATGTCTTTGTGTAAACTGTTAGGAATGTGTGTTGTTTATAAGGAGATGCTTTTCGAAACGTCTCTATTAATTGGCTACTTTTATTTTTACAGCCTACACAGCTCAGGCAGATGAGAAGACAGGCCCTGGTACTCCTACAGGTGCTCACGCCAGAGCCTTATTGGTTTGCAATGGACCTTTAGAACATTATGACTTTCTGATTAAGCAGGAAGAGCTGAAGAATGATGAGCAACAAAGAAGAGTTGTGCAGCTCCTGCAGAAATTGCATGAGAGCCTTAAAGGCTACAGCATTGATTCAAAAAATGTTCTTTCAAAGGTGAGGTTTATAATGATAAAAATATTTTTTGCATTTATATTTGTCATAAGAATGTACTTAAAATGCATACATTTCTGTCAAGAGCTCAAATCTTATTTTTGCAAATGCGTCTTTCCAGGTAGATCATTCTTTGTGTTTCAGTCTTTCTTTTTTCTTTTTTGGTTTTTAAAATCCAGTGACACTCCAGAAGTAACCGAGTTAAATGTTATTGAAATAATCCTGTAAGAATATCTGGTATGGTTTTAATTATGCCCACTGCCTGCCTTTCCAAAAACATCATTTGGCTGTAAGAGGGAGGGGCCTAAACCAGGTTTGAATTCTCGAGCGCTGGTATTATACTTGTGTGTTTGGATTACGTAAACTGAACACTGATGTTTTGTGTTCCAGCACATATTCCACAAATAATTCCACACCATAATATTTATCAGACGTGACTTTTAAAAACAATTCTTCTCCACATTGCTAGTTTCCAGGTGAGGTAAGGAAAGAAGGCGTAGGTATAATCTGCACCCTTGTTGTGTTTTTGGGAGCATCACAGTTTCTTTTCAAAGGATTTACAGAAGTTTAGACATATCCCTGTTGCTCGTTGCCTTAACAATCACAGTGCCTCGGTGTTCATAATGCTGTTAGCCTGCTGTTGCATCTCTGTAACTTTTCCCTGAAGCACTTGACACAATGTTTCCCAGACTTTCTTTGACAGTGTTTTCCATGATTCTTGTTTTCATGCTGTTATTCTCAGATTGCTGCCCTGGTGGCCTTGCACCTGCAAGTATTGATAGCACTGGTATGGCACGTTCTCATGGGAAGCAATTACAACTGGTGTGGGAATTCAGCTTTCCTTGCCTCTTGTTTTGTAGATTTGAGTTTATGTCCGAGAAAACCAAATGTAGCACCCAGCAAAGCAGATAAGACATTTAATTCCTTGCTAAATATTGGGCAGTCATAGATGTGCACAAAAGCTGAATGCCCAGTGAATGTGCTTCATTTGCACCTGATTAACATATTTCAGTCAGCACAGTTGTAAGACATGGTCAGGGGAAACAACAAAAGCAGGATGTTTGATGAAGTCTGATGATAAAAGTATAGTGCTGGGGAAAAAGCATGGCAAAATATACATTGCTTTCTCATCTGCACTTTCCCTGGCTGCACTGGAGAGACCTCCCTGTCCCGAGGAGGGGAGAAACTGTCAGTGTTTTCCCCAGCTTGACTCGAGTGTTTTTCTTTTGCATTCTCTCTTTCTCTTGCACCACTTTTGGTGTTTTTTTTTTTTTTTAATCAGAATTAACGAATATTTGTGGTCAACGTTTACCATCATTTGCAGTCCTTGCTAACAAATCTCCATGTCAGCCTTTCTCAGCATTCATTACACAACACTCCTCATCTCATGGGCATAAATCTAAACATGCAACTCTATTGCACTTGTTACCTAACCATACCAAATTGTTCTCTTACCTGGCACAAATACTGTATTTTGTTTGCAGGGCGAGACTAGATGATGTAGCATGAGATCAGGGGAGCCAAAGCCTAGAGGGCTCAAGTGCCTTTAAATAGCACGCTCTCCTCTGGCCTTCAGGCAATGAATGACAAGTTAACCATTCTAAGGCTCTTGTGATGGGTATTAGCTTCAAGATGTGAAAAAGCAGAGACAAGAACAAGTATTATACCTCTAAATGGGGCTGTTTCAGATAGGCAAGAGTAGAAGGGTGCAGAACATTGGATCACACACCTGCCTGTCGGTCTGCCTGCGACATCCCCTGAGTGCCTTAAACTCGGATATGTAGCTGGAGGTCATGTATTTGCTAGTCATATGCTTGACTGGAAATGCCATAAATGTCTTCCTGCCTCCTGATGGAAGGAAGCAGACTAAGCACCTAGGAAAGAGATTTTTATTAAGAAGAAACCTGAATGGTAGATAATTCCATGAAATAAAAGTCAGGCACTCTGGGAGAAAACCCACAAATACACGAAGCAACCTAAGGGAAGACTGTTCCTAAAGGGCGATGAATGTGTCTTTGAAAGTTCTGTTCTGGAAGCAGTTGACCCCATCATCCTCATGGGTCTCTTTCAGATCAGCTTTAAACAGCGTGTTTGGCCATGTGATCCCCTGAAATCCCTGCCAATCCAAATCACTCAATGATTCTAGCTCTTTTGTGGGAATTGGAGCCAAACAATGGTTTGGGGTATATTTTTGCCTTCTCTGGCAGTTGGGTCAGGTCATAACATTACTTACCTTTTTATTTTAGGGATTTCTTTAGTTAAAATTGTTGAAAACATACAAGAAGTGTAAAAAGGATAGATGTAGCCTGAAAACTGTATGTTTATTTTAAAACACTTATTTGTGTTGTGTGTTGGTGCGTGCCTGTGGATTCATGTTGTCTTGATGGATTTGTGGGCTAACTCTTGAGTCTAAACCCAGTCTCCTGATTCAGTCTGGACAAGTATCAAATGAAAAATAAAAACTTCCTTTTTTCAAAAATGCTTGTTTCTTATCTTTGGTATGTAGAGCAGTGTGGCAGCATGCCTGAATGCGAACATTTTTTGCTTAAGTGTAAGGAGACCAAGCTGGAATCAGCTTGCCAAACTACTTCTTTAATTTGAATCTTAAGCTGCTGATCAGTGTCTTGTATCTTGTGAGCATCCTGGATGTGAAAAGCTGTGGGGTTAGGTTTCATGTTTTTTTCATTTGTCTGGGTTTCTTTTTAATCTTTGGTGTTGGTCTTACAATCTTTTAACTTGCCTATCTCAGAACTGTCTTACTGTACCTGGCCTGCAAAAGAAGTAATTTGAAAGGGAGCCAATTATCAGATTTGCTCTTGGTTTTTTGTGGGTTTTTTGTACATAAATGCCAAACTTTTATTAATTTTCATTTTTTAGAAAAAATGTTGTGATGAAGGCATTGGCTTTACTGTCAAACCTGAGGATCAGTAGGCTAGAGCATTTTGATCTTTTCTGGCAAGATGTTTTGGACATTTGGGTATTAAGTTCTAAAAGCACTGTCCTGGAGAATAATTTTGAGAGCTGGCTTGTGTTAACTGGAGTGCCCCAAATCATTGTTAGTTGCTAGAGCAGGTGTTTTGTAATGACTTTGTAGATCAAGCAGTATATGGGCTTGTTATTTATTGATTCTTTGACTGGGAAGTGTGAATAGGGAAGAAAGCTTGTATTGCAGAGAACAAATACCAATCTTATTCTGTTTAGGAAATGTGATGCTACTTTGTCCCTACGTAACAGAGCTAATTGCAGTAAAGCCAGACCAACAATTTCTTACTTAAATGCCGTTTTTTACTTGAGAATGTGTTTTTCACTAGCTCCATTCCATTGGTAGTAAAGCATTCCACTTCTTCATTTAACACTGCTTTGATTTTAAACCAACTTTTGAAAATGGCTCACCATGGAACTAATGAGTCAGTGAGAAGCAGCTGAAGAACTACTTGCTACTGGGAAAAGTGTTGTTGTGGTTGGAGGTTTTTCTTCTAGAGTTCAATATTTCTATGGAAATCTTAAGATTGATAACCAGGTTGAGCACTGTAGGGCTGTGCCATACATCAAAGCTCCAGAAAAGGAGGAAAGCAGTGACTTTTGCATAAATCTGTCAAAACCTCCTAGCTTGTGTAATTAAATGAAATCACGACTCAGGGAGAAGAAGTCACAGCAGCTTTGTTTCTCTTCTGCTATCTTTGAGGAAGCAATTTGGCGTTCAAACAGAGCTCCTTTTGAGATAAAATGAAGCCAAACAGATTATAGTTTAAATTCTAGTGCAGGCCAGGTTTCGCTTCAGCAAAGTTGTAATCAACATCTTAATGAAGGTTTCCCCAGAATAAGTCACAAATGTGACTAGGTAGTTGGTAAAATCATATGCTTATCATAAGCTTGCATCTGTTGAGGAGTTTCCTGAGTAAGCAAAATACTTGATTTTCTGTTAGGGACTTTCAGCACAGTGATGCTGCTGCAGGCTTGGTGCAGTTAGAGCTAAGGCTTTTCATGCCAAGAAGACGTGGTGGTGAGTACTGCTGTCCAGAGTTGGCCTGGGCTGAATAGGATTTTTGTAGCTTTATGGGTGGAATTTGTTCGTGTGGTAATGTATCCAAATGTCCAGTTGAAGGCTTCTCTAGAAAATACTAATGATACAGGGCACAGGTAAATCCTGTATTCAGGAATAGCTCGTTGGCACTCTCCTGTCATGGAGGCTGGGTACTTAGTAACTTTGAATACTCTCATGTTTTTTGTGATAAAACCATTGGATTTCCTTCTGTTTTGTACTTAGTGAGTTTTAATAGATGTTAATGAAACAACCCGATGTATTTTAAATTAATTAGGGATTTACTTTGAAAAAATAAAATACTTTATCAGTTAAACTTAGTATTTTGTAGGTTGACTTCCTGCTTTTTCAGGAGGTTTCTAGCAACTTGAATAGCCCACCTTTAGTATGAAATCTCCTGTATTGAGAAGAAATTAATCTACTGGCAGCTTTTTCGAAATAAAAACAGTAGTGGTGCTTGGCATTTCAAGTGTGCTCATTTTTCCTGGCTCTGTCATTGAAGAGAATGTGGTTGAGAGGTTGCAGTGAAGAAAAAGGGACAGTGGAAGAGAAGCCTCTCTACCAGCCTCTTCTGCAGTCTGATATTCCTTGTTTTATTGCCTGATTTCTTCTGTGATAGAATTGCAGAAGCCTTTTCCAAAATAGCAGTTATTCCAGAAATAGAAAGTTCTGCACTTCTGAACTATTACAGAAGTGTGAAAGAGTGGTCTGCTTTGGTTTGAGCTTTGTTCTTCTTTTGTCACTTTTTATCTAAATAGTTTTATTCACTAAAATATGGTAAAAGTAGGATTAGGGAGAAAATATTTGTATCAGATACAATAGAGGCCTTTCAGGTTTATTATCCAAAACACTTGTATTACCTCACAGGCCAAACCTTTCTGAAATGAGTAGTCTGAGGCACACACACACACACACACCATGGCACCAGCCATTTTCTTCATGGTAATAAAACTCTGTTTTGTTATGATGTAGGTTTTTTGGGGCATCAGCTTAGAATGAATCTCAGGGGAAAAAACAATTAGTCTTGTTGCCAACCAAGTAGGCTTCTGTTTTTCAAAATTACTCCTCAAATTTGAACAAGGACTTTGATCTTCAACTTGGTGAAAGCATGGCCTTGTATGTTCAGATATTTTGAGATCCTCTGAATTGAAGTTCAAGGCTGTAAGAGTTTGCATAGACATTTCAGATCTCCAGCTTTTCAAAATAATACCAATTGGGACATCTTAAGGGTTGTTGAGTTGCTGTACTAATGACTTGAAATAAGCTCAATTATAAGTGAGGTCATGTTTTGAAAAGAGGTATGAACAATAGTAAACACCATTCAAGACCTTGAAAATGTCTTCAGCTACAACAGCAGCCAAAAAGGAGGCCTGAAAGAGTGGGAGAAAGAGGCAGTTTTGTTAGCGTTAAAAAAAAAAAATCTGCTGTTGGGAGACTTGCCTCTTGAATTTTGCATGTTTTAATTAACCATCTTAGTACTGACGTGTATTTTCACTTAAAAGTTTTTCCAGTCAGGGTGTAAATATTCCCAGGAAGTGAGTTGCTTGCTTCTGGTGTCAGCATGGGAGAAGGTGGGAAGATGTTGCACGTTACTATTCTCCCCTTAAAACTCAAATTTTGTGCATCACTTAATATCTTCGGGTTAGTACCTTTTAAATATTGACTTTAACATCATTAAATCTTACCATTGTTGCCAAAGAAAACATGCTGCCGACAAATTTAACATTATTATACTGAGACCCCAAATGTACCTCAGGATAATATGGAAATGAGCAAGGGGAAGCTCATTAATTTAGTTTGTCTTCCTACCTTTCCTACCTTTCTCCCTTTCTTGACTGAAATAAAGTAGTCTGTCCTTATTTCAGGGTGACTGGAGGATCTTCTGCATTAGGTCTCCCCCCTCCTTGCAGAGTGTGTGTTTGAATAGAACCCAGATCAGTCTTCTGCTTTCTTTGCCCCCACATACCATTTACTTTCCTGACTGCTTGCTGTGCTTTAAATTGAATCAAGAACATTGATGGGATTTGATCAGCAATCCTAGTGGAAGTTGCCCTTTTTCTCAGACAACTTCCAGACTTCAGAAGATGCATTAGAATAATTTAAAAAAAAATCAATTTTATGATCATGCAAAATAGCTTGAGACTGGTAGGTCTGAATTTTCAGTATTAAAAATCTACTGGTCAAGTTTTACTTTTCTGAAGTATAATGCATGTTAAGAAAAAACCCAAACCAAACCAATGCAAGAGTATAAAAACAAATTCTTAGAGTTATACAGTATCTGACAGGAATGAGGAAGTCATTATCCTAAAGCTGTCAATAGTGTGATGTTTGGAAATATATGTAAAATATTTCCTACAAACTTCTTTAATTGCTGAAAGAGGACAAGAGGTTTTCTGACGTTTGATTTGTTTTTAGAGAGGATCAGCTTCAGCAAATATGTTTGGATCAGCCACAGTATCCATCCTTTCTAGCAATCAGATATCTCTCAAAAATTGCCATCTTCAAAGGGAAACTAATTTCATTTTTTAAATCAACCAAAAAGTTGGTATAGACTTTTATGGAGCCCAATCCATTATGTTTGTTGCGTTTAGTCAAAACTCCCTTTTTCTGTAACATGTTGTCTAAAAATAAGTATGCCTAAAAAGACAAATATTAAGATAATTAAATGTAATTAATAAGAACTTTAGAATGAAAAAATTGGTATAAAAATGTGGGCATTAATATTTGTTCTGGTTATATAACCTTTGCACAAACAGTTAAAGCTGTACTCTACACACTGAGTTGTTTATCTAGCTCTGTGTCATTCCTTGTGAAACTGCAAATCATGTTAATACAGCCTTCCTGTATAACAAATTAAATGTGATAGTCTTTTATATTGTTAAAATTATTGTTGTTAATATAAAATTAAACCCAAAGAAATTCCTTTGGAAGTCTCTCATTTGGACTTTTGTCTGTTTCTCCTTTTCTCCTGTAACTTTGAGCATCAGTAGTTTTATTGAGTGCAAGCTCTTAAAAAGTACACACTAAAAATATTCAACAATTAAATTGTCTTACAATGCTTTCGAAGTACTAGCAAATAGTTGCAGCCTTGTCAATTAATGGAATAGTTTCCAAACATCTGAAACCCTTTCCAGCCACAGATTGATGATACAAATTTTTGATTACCTTATTAATAGAGATCTAAATTAAATCTAAAAGGGGCTCTTATGTAAGAGCCATGCTTGCATATTTTCTGAGTGAGCTGGTACTATAGACCCGAGATATTACCCTTCTACTTTTTGGTCATGCATTTTCTTTCATATTTAATTAGTGTTTTGTACTGACTCCTCTATTTCTTTAACTTGGCACTGTATTTTGAAAAAGTGCTTTAGATTCAAGTTGTTTAGCAATTACCGAGCTCCAAATGAGACCACAGGGTTGCAATTTAAATTTTCCTCTGTGTTGGCTCAGCCCATAGAGCTCTGAAAGTGGAGCACTTTGAAATAAGTGAATACTCTTCTGCAGTGTTTTTTGTGGATGTCAATTCAGTTTCATGGATTTGATTGAATTTTGTTAAGATCTCCAGTTTTTTAGAAATTGTTTCTTTTTGGAATTATACTTGGAAGTGTCTATGCACAATACTGAGGAAAGAGGACTATTTCGAATTGAAAGTCTTGGCATTGCTGGGAGTTTTTCCATAAAAATATGTACTTGAGTAAAATAGAATAAGCCATGAGGTGTCATAATATATGTCCTGAATAATATTAAGAAACTTAAAATTTTTAAGAACTATTCATTCCAGATAAAAGTAACTCACTTGAAAAAATGGTTAATAAAAGGCATATTTGAAAATACATTTTTTATATGTTTATATGTTTATACATATATAGCCATGCATAGGTATATAGGTACATATTTTTACTGTGACTCCATTGATTTTAATCATGTTTAAACTAGAGATGATTCTGCATTTAATATTCAAAGCTGAGAGAAAGAGGACATACAATATTCGTGGGCTTTGCAGTACTGATTTTCTGAATCCTAATAGTTTATCTCTTTAGCAGACCTGCTCTAATAGGTATTTAGTGCATATATCTATGAATAATACAATACTCCTTAACTTTATATCCTTTTTTTCTAGGATTGTTTGCTCAAACGCCTTAATGAGGGAAAGGATTTGATGATGGTGGATTTGGAAACATTGAATCATTTTATGTGTTCTGATAAAAAAGCGCATGTGCTAGGATTGGGGATAGGGATATTTTTGCAATGATCTAAAAAAAACCCCAAAACCCCAAATCCCAAGCCCTGCATGTGTGTTTTGCTTCTTATACGGAATTTGCACAGTGATAGCATTACTTAGGAATTCTGAGCTAATGATTTTTTCACAGTTACACTTCTCTACCTAGTGCTATTGTTATGGTTTAGTGTAGCTACTTTTTACTTTATCACAGCCATGTGCTTGCTTGTATTTTACCCCATATCTATATTTACTCTTTTTCTCTTGACTTGCAGCTCTTTGCCAAAACCGAACCCCCAAAAGGTCTTTATGTCTATGGAGATGTTGGTAAGTTTCATTTGCATCCAGTGGATTTTTTTCTAGGTGCATGTCTGTTCAAATTCTGAAGTGTCTAAAAGCTTTATGTAGCCTTATTGGTTTAATGAATTTTACAGGATTCGTTTTCTTCCACGTTATGATGGTATTTAATATAATTACACCCTGAATGCTGGAAGCTGTTTGATTGGACCACGCTACTATGTGTCATTGTTTTCAGCGTTGCCAATTCACTAATATTTAAGAATGCAATTTAAGAATTTGGGAAGTAATTGTGGGAGAGAATTCATATATTCTAATTGCAACAGTGCAGCATGAAAACATACTTGCTTTCCAAAGGAAATACTAACATATTTTATGGATGTATGGGGAGTAATTAGTGCAACTTTTGGGCCATCTCTGTATAAATCAAAATTTTAAAACAGAAAAATAAAAATGCAGTTGTTCCAAGTTTTTGAACAGAAAACATAACTGTTCCTCACAGCAGTCTGGTCTTGTACTTACTCTGTGGAAAATTACAGTTTCATTAGTGCCAAGCTAACAAACAATCATTACTGTAATCAGTACATACTGCTCTTAAATTAACTACTTGTTGAGTGTTTTTTGTTGTTCTTATTTGAAGGCACAGGAAAGACAATGGTGATGGACATGTTCTATTCTCACTTAGAAGTAGAAAGGAAAAAGAGAGTCCATTTTCATGGCTTCATGTTGGATGTACACCAGAGTAAGTGCAGACACAGGTATTGACAAGAATTTTATGAAATACAGTATCTTTTTAAAAGTCTGTCTCATATTTATAGTAATCACTGTAGTTTTATTTAAATATTTAAGTATAAAGAAAAGTAAAAAAAGTTAGGAGAAAAGTTAAAGCATTTTAGCATTTTCTATCATACCAAGCATAGATATTAATTGCCTATTATTTCTCAAGTATCTTTTCTTAAAGAAAAATATATATGCCTGATTGTATATATACCTCAAGTATATTGTTAAGAATGAAATCCTTAACTAAATGTTTTCCAGGTACCAATTAGCTTTTCATGAAATCTGAAAAAGGCAATTGCTAAAACTGAAAATGTAAAGGTTAAACTTAATCTGTATTTTGAATAAGCAATCACTAAATCAGATAAAAATGCCAAGGAGGATGGGAACTATTCTGGTTGACTAACTTAGTAAAACGGTCAGTAATTTAGAGGAAAAAAGTAGTAGAAAGAAGTGCATCCTGAGTTTCAGAAAATTTTCAGCTCAGCTGAATAAGGTGCTTTGCTTTGATGGAAGTGCTGTTCTAGATATTTTAAAACTTCCTTCTGTTTCTAAATTCTATGACCTTATAATACTGTCAAATTGTTAACTATTGCTGTATTTTACAAGTGTTGTGACAGCTGCATTTTTCTTGGGAAGCTTTCACTGGTGTAAATAACTCGAGCCACTTTTTACTGCCCACTTTCCTATCATTGCTGGGTTGCTCTTGAGATTTCATGTTTCCATTTCTTGTCATTTGTGCTTAATCTTAACAAAGGTAGCTTCCTTCTGCAGGATCTTTCTTTTCTGAATGTTTTAGTCGGATGCAATACAATCCATGAGACAGTAAAGTATGGATTTAATAATCTCACCTTGTGCCAGTATCATCATCTTCACATGTTGAAGTGTAACTGTGTAGCTATGTCTGCATTCTTCTAGCTAAATGCATTCTAAGAATACCTTCAGAGCAAGATAAAACTTTTATTTGTATCAATTTATAGAATTTGTATCAATTTATAGGTGCATAGCATTCAAGATGTTTTTGATTTTTGTTTTACATATTTCTGAACAAAATACGAATCACAAAATCTTTGAGCTTTTAACTCCACTGTTGTGTGGATATGGTTAAAAATTGTTTTACCCTCTTGAAACTGGATTAAGTTTGAAGCTTTCTTATTTTTACTGGACCAGTTTACTTTTTAATTGTTAGCTAAATAATTTTGTTCTTCCTGTCTTAGAAAAAGAAATAAGAAATATTTTTCTTTTCTATTTTATCATCTAAGGAATACATCGCCTTAAGCAGAACTTGCCAAAGAGAAAAGCAGGATTTATGGCCAAATCATATGACCCAATTGCACCAGTGGCAGAGGAAATAAGCAAAGAGGCTGCTCTCCTGTGTTTTGATGAGTTTCAGGTAAGAGGTCATAGATAACTCTTTTGCTTCAAGGGAAACTTCATAAAACTACTTTGCATCTTAAAATATGATACTTGTTACTGCTAATATAGTATTTGATTCACTGGCCAGTAGTGACCTGTAGAAGTTAAAGAGTGGAAGTCACTTCATAGTTTTGCAGATGGTGGGGTTTGGGGTTTTTTCCCCCAGTAGGTAAGATGCAAGTTAGTGGTGTAAGTCCCCTTGCAGTGCTTTTGTTTGCCAGTCCAGTCACTGGTCATACCAGGAGGTATTAGAGTTTGTCTAGGGCTCATAAATACTTCAGGGCAGGGACCATCATCCTGTACAGAGTCTGTACAGTGCCACCTGATACTTGCTTGCCACTGATCTTCGCTTTTGTAGTTCAGATAATACAACAAACACTCTCAATGTGATTGAGGATTTTAAGAAACTTCTGTTGAATTAAATGTGAAAATTAAAAATAAGCTTATAAAATGATCTTTGCCCAAGCTAACTTGATTATTTCATTTGTTTTACACAGCTTGTGAATTTTGTTTTAAGGGCATTTCACAAACTTAAATGTAAAATTCTGTATAAAAATGTTTAATAAAAAATGAGAGGTATGTGGCAGCTTTAACCAGCTGAGATTTTTTTTTTCATTCAGAGAGAAAATGCAGAGCAAGATAAGAACAGATTTATGTTAGTTTTCAAATCACCAATAGTAAAATAATCTATTAATTGTAAATTGTCTGTTATGGTCTTAAATTAATGCATTTCTGAAATGAATGGAGCAGTTTATATCTCCTAGCTATTATTTTGCAAACCTGCACACTTGAGGAAATAACTGTTCTAGGGTCGGCTCCCATGAAGGGAATTTTGGTCAAGTAACAGTTGTTCTTGCTTTAAGTTTCTCTTGCATTTTTCAAGCAGGGTGGTCCTTTAATCTGTGGTTTCAGAATATGTGGGGTAATTGCAATTGCTTCTGTTTGGTCATTTAATTTGTGCTGTGTCTAGTGAATATGATTATGCTGGGCTTCTGAAACTTGAGTGTAAAATCTAAATACAATTGTACTTATGCTATGAAGAAACGGGAAGGTTTGGAGAGGGAAGTGTTAACTGTCATGGCATTAAATGCTCAGATGCTAGAAAGAGGCTGTACCGTGTATTAGTGTGAATACCTGCTTTTCTATATAAATGCTCACTGCTTTCATGTTCTGGTATTGCTATGTTTCCAGACTCGGTCATGTTTCAACATTTTAAATGGAGAGACTATGGTATTTTTGGTTCCCAAGTTGGTTGCCTGCTCCCCCTGCTGACTTGGTTGAGGTACACCAATGACTTCAGTAGTAAAAATCACCTGTTTTGCTGGACTGTCACAGTTGGGAAATTATTACAAGAACTATTCTTTAAAATGTGTTTCCAGGACTTTGCATTAATATGTGAATTTTAAAAATCTACTTATTCTGGGTGTACTAATTTTCTAAATTCACAGATTTCTGAATGGCTGGATTTCTTGCCTGATTTTTGTAACATGGAACTCTACACAGGTTTTGCCTATTAAAGAGGAGTTCCAGCTTTCTGAAATTTTGCAGAAGGCACTGATTTTGGGATAAGAAACCCTCTGCTTAAATAATCATAAGGTAGTGCAGTGACTGGAAGAGCAGCTCACATGGTGACACAATTAGCATTAATAATAAAGAGCCGCATTTAATTCAGGATGTTTGCAGCTCATTTCTGCAGTGGAGATCATGGCTTTATTTCCCTGCAGCCTGGTTTATCTACTTTATATAGCAATAAAGAATTGCTAGATTAAAATGAAACTGGATAGAACTGCAGGCTCAGAACACTGCTCTGACTTGTGGACAAAGCAACTCTCTGTTTTGACAGATGAAAAGTGGGGTTGCTTTGGCAAAATAATTGTGTGTGGAGGCAACATCAAAAAACTATTGAGATTTGCTTTAAACACTTCAAGTTGCTTTCAGATGCCTACTGAACAAAAAAAAGGAGAGTAAGTTGAAATTAATTATTTATTTATCTTAAGAACAAAATGGATGAGTGAGTGATATTTTAAACAGGGACAGCAAAACATATTGTTAATGCTCATATTTCAGAGGAAACCAAATGCAGAACTTCAGAAGACAAAAGCATTGCTGAGGTTGCATTTTCCTGATTGACAATGGGCTAAAGCAAAACAGAAGTCTTCTGAAGTCAAGCTTCCTGCAAAGCCCAGAGAGCTGTTAAGCAAGTGGAGAATTGACTAATTGATCTGGAAAAATATTTAAGTACTTATTTTAAAAGTAATTTTCTGTGTTCCAAAGTATTGTTCTATTAAAAAAAAAAAAGTTTTAATGTTG
Source organism: Oriolus oriolus (assembly GCA_013400235.1). Lineage (NCBI taxonomy): Eukaryota > Metazoa > Chordata > Aves > Passeriformes > Corvidae > Oriolus > Oriolus oriolus. The sequence continues at coordinate 1,627,591 of VXBT01000852.1, read as the reverse complement.
CTTTGTACAAATACTGTGTGGTGGCCAGGACCTCAGTGATGCCACTATGCTTCTGTGTTTGTCCATTTTGAAGCAGGATTTTGTCAGCATTTGCCTGAGCCCCAGGCTGTCAGGTTATTAAAGCATTGCTGTCTTGTTGATCTTTATCATACAGTTTACTGGAAATATTGAAGTCTTTTTTTAATCACAAAAGCCTTAAGCTATTCTAAAAATGTCTTCATTTTGAGGAAAACCTGTAAAACTAAGCCATTTATAATTATGATGTCTCAGAACACAGGGGTGGCTAGCTGTGACCAAATAGCTATGCCCAGGTAATTAGAAGCTCTAATTTTGGCACGGGGCTGTAACCTATGTTAGTATTGATAATGAAAGCAGAGTCACTCCTTCTTGGGAATCTGAGTGATTGTGCAGAGTTAGCCTTAAGGCACCAATGGTACCATTTGGACTACAAAAGTGAACTAACAATTTAGGGAGTTTTTACTAACCTGCGTTCTATTAAAAGCCTCTAATAAAAATTAGGCTCTTATTTTTGTGCTAATACTAATTGCTGATAATACATGCTTATGTTTGTCATTCATTACGTGGAACTGTACCAATCAGTGGCTGACTGAGTCTCAGGCACTTACACATGTAAATTAGCTATTAGTCTAGTGTCTTTCCTTTTTTTTTTCTTTTTTCTCTTAAATGCTAATGAAATTTCTCCATTCTCTCCCCTAGCAGGCTCTCCTTATTGGTAATTTGTAGCCTTTGCTTTTATTACCAGTTGCAGTAAATGCTGGATACAGTAAAAACCATGAGGAATGTACAATCCTTTAGTTACTGTCTCCTATCTGCTTTACCTTGTAAGAAATTTTTTGTCTTTCCTAAAGTGTGTTAGATAAAAGGAGCTCATATTTGCGTCCTGGTCCTCAAAATGGCTCTTGCTTTTTGACAGAACTTTGAAGAGGGTTTTTTGTTGGTTTCTGTTATTGTTGTTTTGTTTTGGTTTGTGGGGTTTTTTTGCCTTTTTTTGTAATGGAGCTCAGAATCCTGCATCAAATAATAGTTGTCATTAATAAGAGAATGTTATTGTTTTGTTTTATGCGAGCATTAATATTCTTTCATTCCCTGTTTTCTAAAGGTAGCATGCTTTGTAGTCCTATTAAACAAAAAGGTTTGTAACAAAATGACTTCTGTAATAGATTTTTAAAACTTGGCTTTTAGGTGTGCTTTGTGGTACAAGAAATTCAGTTACCCCTAAGATGCACATCTATAGTGATTTCTTGTGTGTCTTGTTTTTTTAGGAATGGGAGAAGTTCCTAAATTTTAGTATCCAGAAGAAATAAATTATTGATAAGTGAAGCATAAGCAGGTATATTAAACATATAGTACAATAGTGAATTACTATTTTTTTTTTAATATCAGATCTTAGGGAGCAGAGATATGCAAATCTGAGCCGTGTGTTACAGATTGTGTAAAAGTTTGGTTTTTAAAAAGGAAAAGAATCCCTATTAAAGCATTTCTAGAACAAAACGAAACAGAAGGAATCTTTGGAAGAAGGAAACTAGTGTTTATATATAGTTAATTAAGAAAATTATTGCTTCAAAACTAGCTGCCAGAAATGCAACCTAAGTCTTTTACCTAAGTCTCTAGTGTAGCATTATCTTTTTTTTTTTTCTGCCCAGAAAAGTAATTTAGAAATGGGAGAATGATGGAGGATGGAGGGGTGTGGAGTAGAAGAAAAAATTATGCTGGTTAAAAACCTTTCTGTACATGTATTGCCATCACAGCATTCACATCTAAGGTGGTGAAAGCACAGCAGTCTGTCAATCTCTTGTGTAATGGGTGTGTATAACTCCCAGCATGCCACCACTGGTTATTTCCTCAGAACTGGGGTCTGTTTTGGCAAGTCAAAATGCAACAAGTGTCTTTATAATAACCACAGGGACTGCAGAAGAATCAAGTGTAATGATCATAAAGGTGGTTTACATATTAAGATGGAGAATTTCCGTAAAATATGAATTGCTGTTTTTTCGGAAAAACTTCTTTTTTTTGTTGTTGTTTTTACAGCATTGTTCCTGTATCCTTTTATTTCTTGGTACTATAAAGCAAATTTGTTAAGCTAAAATTAAGATACTTAAAGAAAATTTACTTAATGGCTTGTCTTTTAGTCATTTTTCTTCCTTACCCCTCCCCAGTATCACTTGTCCTACCCACTTTTATTTTTCATTCGTGTTTTGTGCCTGAAGGTTAGAAGAGGCTGACTGTGCTGGAAGTGACTGCCTGCCTTTTGATTATTCATGGACAGTAATAGAAGGCACTTAAAAAGAACAATGAAATTGCTTATTTTTGTGATGGGCCATCTGTTGAATTGTTTTTTGCAACAATCACACAATAGTATCTATGTCATATCATTCTATTTTCAACAGCAGCTGATTATGTATAGTTGGCTACTTGTCTTTATTTCTGAAGTCCCATGACCATTTTAAATTCACCTCTGCAAACCTTTGCCTCAAAGGTAATAGAAATGTAAAACAGCCGGTGTGTATCTCTTTCTATCTTCTGTTTTTTCTCTTGTTGTTCCTAATTAAGTAGGCTCTTAAATGTTTAGGTCTGTTTTCTGTGTCTCCCACCTGTAGTTTTATAATAGAAGTTAACACAGAATCATTTAGCAATTGGTAAAGAAATGGTGGAGTTCCGCAATAAAGAGTGGGCAAGTTTTGAAAGACTGTGGTACATTCACTGCTTATTAATTATCCCTTTTATTTTTTTCTCACCAAGCAATAATTAGAATCTTTTTCCATGGCTTTCACTAACGAGCATTTTCCTAGCTACAAAGCCACTTGCAGATCTATTGCAGCAGAAGCTGAAAGCAAGATAAAACAAATGTGTTGTCTTCTCAGGTCACTGACATTGCTGATGCCATGATTCTGAAGCAGCTTTTTGAAAATCTCTTCCAAAATGGGGTTGTCGTTGTGGCAACATCTAACAGGCCGCCAGAAGGTAAAAACAAACACTCTACCAGTATTACCCAAATCCAATGAATCTCAGTATCTTACAAAACAATTGTATTTATATCATACAGTATTTAATACTAATGAACTCTCTAGTCTGTAAGAATCAGAGATGTTCCAGCTTGTCCCCCGCTTTTTCTTGTTCTTAAGGAAGAAAGGTTTTCCACTAAATCTTACTCCTGCTGTATCTCAAACTGAAAGTGTTCCTTCCTCCGCTACTCTCAAAACCTTCTGTGTCTTCTGATCTCCTCTACTCCATCCAAACCAGTGAGAGGGTATGTGGGTACAGGGTGGTTGAGGTGTAAAATACCGCCTGTTTTGAATGTGTTTAAGGATAGGAAAAGATCATATCCTGCAGAAGAGAGGGGAAATGAGATCACATTCCTTCCCAGTTTCTAACTCAGAAACTTACGGATGTGGTCCACCAGCTTGAAGGAGAGCCACTTACCAAGATGCCATTCTTACATTCTTACTAGCTGGTTTGAGGGAATTACTTCCATTACTACCTCTTTCTTTAGAGTGACTAGTCACTTCTAGTGACTGGCTAAGTAGATCCATCTATGAGGTCCCCAACCCTGTATGGGTTTTAATCAAGCAGTAACTGTAATTTTTTGTAGAGGAGAAAAATATTTGTATAGTATAGCATTATCAGTTAGCATAGCGCATAAACTTCTATGACACTTCAGATTGATCAATTTCAAATACTGAAGAGTTACCTTAATTGTTAACTGTAACTACCATTTATTTACCTACCCAAATTAATTGAGTAAAAGACAATCACTAATGATGTGCAATTCTACAATGAACTTTATCTTCGCAAAAACATTTAAAAAAAACTGAACCAAAAAACCCCACCCAAATGCTTTATTAGGGGAGAAAATTATTTCCCATTGGCTAATTTTCCTTTTTTGACCAAACAAGATGAAATCATACCTACTGTGGTTGGGTTGATTACAGACAGACTGAATGCTGGTGCTTTGCTCACTTGAGAGCCATCCTTGGGTGTTTTGAAGCACTGCTCTTTAAAGTTCAGAAGAATTTTTTATCATAACTTGAGGATTGTACCCAACATTTTCAATTGAGGTGTCATTTCATGACCTTTATTGTTGCATGGGCGTTTCTAATGTATACTAAGTCACTGTATCAACCTGAAAAACATCCACCTGTATTAAGTACCCTAGAGAACATCAAGAACAGCATCTCCAGAACTGTGCTGCGTTACAGTCCGGGTGTTGGCCAATGCCTGTCTCTTCTTTGGTCACTATTCCTGCATGCTCACGGTGTGTCTGACATCCCCCTGCAGGAAAGAGACCTGGGTTAGTGTAACATGCCACATGGAGGTTTAACATTGAATGGAGAGATTTTTCTTGTGGACACAAAGGGGAAGAGTGGCTTTTTCATTAGAGGGCAGATGTGCCAAGCTGCTGCCATTAGTGATACACGTAACTGTGTTGAACTCCTGCCCCAGGGGAGTGTACTGAGATTGTATTTGAGGAGTCCTGGCTTCATTTCTCCACCAAAATTACTGGGTTTTTTTCTGATCCTCACGAAACAGAGACATGATACAAAGCTCACAGCCCTATTAGCTAGAAGAGCTAATGGGAGTAGCTGTCTTACACTACTGTTACATATTCACTAATTTTTGCAAGTAAATATGCAATTGATTGCTAGATATTTTAACAAATGCATAACCATCCTGATTTGCTGAGTTGGGAATGATCATGATACATGGCTTCCTATAACTTTGATAGTAATTAGGGTATGGAATTAGCTTTACTGATAATTTTTATGTTTCTAAATGTTTCTGTGTACATATCCAATTTTTTGAAAACCACTCTGTATGTGCCCTGGTGGTGTCTCATGCATGCAGCATCTTCTGTCCACCGTGAGGTGTTGGTAAAGCATAAAAGCTTTAGTGTAGCTGCAGCCTTCAGGCCTTATGGGGAATATAAAGGATAAACATAACCTGGCATGTGCTTTGTGGGGAATTTTTGGTGATATCTCTGCCACAGCTGTCTGTGTTCTCTTATTCTTTCCTCCCGTCAGTTATAGGTGCTATACTGCCTTTTTATAAGGCTTCCGAATATTAATGAAACAGAGCAGCTCATCATGCAGTTTTAAGTGACTGTTTTCAAAGAAGTCATTCTGTTTTGAACTTGTTAGGCAGTTGGATAATTTCCAGAGAAGAAAAGTTTATATTGTATAAATATATAGAGATACATCTGATGAGAAATGCTGCTTTGGAGTTTGGTTTTGTTAATTTGTATTTTGTTTGATGATGCAGATCTGCATTTTGTTACATAAAATACTGTTTATTTTCTTTCTTCAGTTATATTTTTAGCAACTTTGCCTGAGTTTACATATTAATTTACTTTTCAATTTTTTGGCCTTAGGGGTGATTCTTTTTCTTGCTTTTGAAGAAGAGGTGTACCTGGCAGAATTGCTAGAAGATAAAATGTACCACAGTGCACTGCGCAAGAATGATGCTGACTTTGTAAAGACAAATTGTGTATTTTTAGTTTATGTGGGGTTTTTGCCCTCTGCCAAATTCTTGGGTTTAGTAGTTGCATAGTTTGGCCTTACAATCTATACCAATGTATACCCAGCATTACAAACATTTTTTATACCCTTATGTTAAAACAGATGCTACTCTAATTTCTTCTGCTAGAATTAGTTTTATGTCATTAGAGATCTAAGTCATGTTTTGCTTTCTGCCTTTTTCACACTTTCTCAAGATGTTTCTTTCTTCCTTAAGATTGTATTGAATTTTCATTCAGTAAATGAAGAGAAATGGATTTTAGCTATCCTTTTCTGCCTTTTGTTCTTCTTCCTGTCTCTAGCAACACTGAGTTTTATTTGCTAGACTAGAAGACAAGCTGATGTTATTAAGACTAAGTAGCAAAATGGTACTGATTTCCTTTCTTTCAGATCTCTATAAAAATGGTCTTCAGAGGGCTAATTTTATACCATTCATTGCTGTGCTGAAGGTAAGGAGAGCCACTTGTTCAATGCTTTTCAATTTTGCCTGCTTTATTAATGAATTTGTAGAGGATTGCTTTGATGCGAGTTTCCAGATTATATATATCTGCTTTAACTATTTAGAGCAAAACTAATTGAAGGTAAGGCAAGAAGGGACTTTTTCCTTCTGGAATTAACACTTTTTAAAAGCTGGACATTTTTAGCATGTCAAAAAGTTATCTTTTTGACTGAGGCAGCAGAATGTGTTTGGATAAGACTTTCCTGCTGGTGCATGTGTGCTGTGTAACATAGTGTCCCTCTGACATTTATACTGTGTTTTACTTGTGGATATCTTACATTTATAATGCTAGAATAGGTTGCTGTTTCTTTGATGTAAGGAAAGTAGTGTTTGTTCTGAACCCCTCAATTACCTTGTTTCTGGGTCTTTCTTGTGTGTAAGTAGTTTTTTGAATGGCTGTTTATGAGGCTTCACGTAATGTTCAACAAGCAGCAGCTCTGAAGCGAGCTTCCTTCAGTCTGCAAGTTGTATTGTGGCAGGTCAAAAACTATAATTGCTTCATTTAAATTAAAAAATGGAGGATCCTTCCTCTGTGAATAACACAATTGGTGCTTATTTTGCTGTTAAACAAAAAACATACGCTGAAATGACACTTTTAAGTTCTGGACAAGTTGTAGATATTTTTCATTCACAAGCTACAATTGTATTATATTATTGAGGGCTGACATACAGCTGTGGTATCCTCCTCTGCCTGGGTTGACATGACATGTAAAATGGAAATACGAGTGTTTCCCTACCTCACAGAAGTATTGCTAGAATAAATGCATGAATAATGTTTACTAGGTTTATTGGTATCTAGGATAAAAGAATTGTAAGGTAAAGTTAGGTAGGTTTGGCTTTGTGATAGGAGATTTGTAATTGCTGAATCGATGCAGTGACAGGATGTTTCTGCTCAGCAGTAAAGCAGCTGACAGTGCCGTGCATTTTCAGTGGGCCCTTTCGGAATCAAAAGACTGCTTAATTGCCTAAGCACCTTTGAAAATCCCATCTAATGTTGACATTTGTACAATTACCAGGTTTCAAAGTCAAAATGCCTTTGACATGCTTGTGGCACTCCTGTGCATCTCAGAATGGCTGTGTATGAAGTCAGGGAGGTTACCAATGAGAGTGGTTTTTACCTGGATGGCTTCAGAAAAGTAAGGAACATAAAAATAAATGAACAACCATTTCCATTTCAGATTCTTGAAAAGGGTTTATTTTGTAGCTGGCTGCATTGGGTGAGAGCTCCCAATCATAGAGTATTTTCAAGAATAGAAGTAGTTTCGTATGCATTTGCTTTTTGAAACGCAGCAACCATGGCAAATCATTCTTTTCTATATGTCTTTTTTTGTTGACTCTTGGTTTTCTCCCTGATAAACAGAAGGCTCTTTCATTCCACTGATCATCAGGCTTTAAGAATACCTATCATAATTTTTTATAGTTTCCTTTTTTCTCTTTTTAACTAGCTGAATTAAAAAAATGTGAAATGTAGTTCATGCATCAGAACACCTCATCAGGACTGGAAAAGTAATCAAAATTTTTTAGAAGGGAATGTATGGAATGCTGAGAGAAGCGGTAAATGTGGCTTGGTCTAGAGAATGGAGTACTGCAAAAAGAAACAAGTAGCACAACCCAGACTAGAGGTAAATGAACAATATCATCATAATAAATGAAGGGAGAAGCAAATTTTAATGTAATTCACAAGGACCTTTCTAAAATTCTGGATATCCTGTTGTTTCTTCTTTTTCCCAGCACCATTGTGTTTTAACAGTGCTCTAAATATATGTGCCTTCAATGTCACTTTAGTAAATATTACCAATGTAACATTATTCTTTCCCAAAGACATAATGACCAAAAGGTGGATCAGAGGAAGCTTGTCCACAAAATGCTTCTCTGACCCTGGTTGGAAAGTGCAAGGGTAAGGGCATGGTATTAAAATTACTAATTAAAAAATGTCAAAATCTACATTTTTAATTCAACACAGTAGAAGTCAGCATTTAAAAAGCACATTGGAATGTATTCTACAGTAAGATTTTAACAATTGACCTTTACATTACAAAGGTGTGGGTAGAACTACATTGATAACCCTGGCTTTGGTGGTTTGAGAAATGCAGATGTAGGCCTCCTTGATGTGTGTAGAATCTGTGTGATGGCATTAGTGTAGATGGATGAAGTAGCTTCTGCCTCAGCTGTGCATAATTCCATGACTAGGAAATGTAAATATGATTTCTTCTAGGATTTTCTGTGAAAATACGGAGGAAAACACTGCATTGGTTGCTTGCAAACATTTGACTTACTGTCTCAACCTTTCCCTCACTCCAAGCCATGTGTGTCTGTGGTAACGTTGGTCTCATCTGACCTGTCCTCTGGTACTGGCTTTGACAGCTGGGACTAACTCCTGTCCTAGTTTTCTCTGGGCTCAGAGCCTCCCAGAGGGGTTTTGTTTGGGGTTTAGTGGGAGTGAATAGGTAGGTTAGTTTTGTTTGTTTTTTTCAGTAATTAACTTTTATGATCATAAATCTTAAAATAAGACTTGAGCACTAAAAGTAGCTCAATTTCAACACAGGAGTTTCAAATTCCTCTAAAAGTTCTTGGGAAAGTGGAATGAATGGAAAGTATTGGCCATATATTTCTGTGAAGAGATGCTTCACTTGAAATAGGTTTCAGGCTCTTTTCATTCCACTAAGTGAAACACAGTTTCTAGATACCTGGAAAAATGTTATACAAATATCTTTTCTTTTCTTCAGATGATCAAAAGTAATGGTTTCTTCCCCAGATCTAGAGTTACCCATGTTCATCCTCAATTTTGTTTTTATTTTCTTTAGTTTATGTAATTCCAATATGCGTTTGAGTTCCTGTTTGTTACAAAGATAACTGCAAACCAGTTTCTGTGCAATAAGCAAAAGGGTGAAATAGCACTCTAGGGAAGATACAGTTATCTTCCAAAGTTTGTCCATATTGTCTTTCTAGGTGGTAGATTATTGGGGACAAGTGATTGTTGTGTGAGGTTGCAACTGAAAAGTTCCAATTTTTAGAGCTGAATGAAAGCTTCAGGTCCTGCAGCTGGTGGTCACATAAAAGCCCCAGGTTTGTGTAGTTGGGCAGGTCAGTAACACCACTGGCAGCTTTTTCTGCCCTATGTGCGTTCCCTGTTCAATTCTGATCTTATTCCAGTGTTCTCGTCTTTTCAAATATTAAATAATTTGAGATGTATTTTTTTCAGTGATTCTTTAATCCTGTAACTCAGAGGGGTAGTTTTTATAAACAGGGGAAAACTCTGAATTGATCAGTTTGTCATTGTGGCTATGATTCTTTGGGACGCAGTACTCCTCATGGAAGGATTTCGTTTCTGCAACAGATAAGAGTGCTTCTTCAAGCCATGAAATTTTACAAAGATAGTGCTTTACAGATGAATTAGGAAGAAGTATTAGGAAGAAAAATCTTTTAATTCTATAATTGTAATTAGATTCAGTCCCTTCTGATTGAGCTTTTAATCTCTCAGGATCTCTTACTGAGCATTTTAAAGTGTGTGGAACTCCTTTGTGATTTTTTTTTTCTTTTTTTTAAGGGCAGTTCTTGAGAAAAATATTCGTTGCTCACAGTTACTTTATTCAAATGCTTAGAGCAGAAATACTCCAAAAATTATTACTCTCAACCTAAAAGAAATGTACAGAGTTTCTAAATGTTTTAATGCTGATTTACACTTAAAGCTATGTATCATGGAATCACAGAATTGTTAAGACTGGAAAAGACCTTGAAGACTGTTGAGTCCAACCAATCACCCATCACTGCCAAGTCCACCGGTAAACCATGTCCCCAGATGCCACATCTGCATGTCTTTCCTCTGGGGATGGTGTCTCAGTCACCTCCTTGGGCGGTCTGTTCCAACACTTGACAAACCCTTTTGGTGAAGAAATTTTAATCCCAGGTCCTTTTTTGCTGTGGAGCTTTCCAACCATTCTGTCCCCAGCCTGTGGCACTGCCTGGGGTTGTTGTGACCCAAGTGCAGGACCTGGCGCTTGGCCTTGTAGAACCTCATACAACTGGCCTCAGCCCACTGATCCAGCCTGTCCAGCTCCTCTGCAGAGCCTTCCTGCCCTCCAGCAGATCAACATTGCACTAATCTTTAACATCTTGATGTAAGATATTATGTGAGGCTCTTGGGGAAAAAAAAAAAGAGAAAGCATGCTTTAATTTAGTGTTTTGCCAGTAATTTTGTCAACATTTTAATTTTTGAAGACATTTGCATCAGCCCTTAACTGTTCTGGAATCCTAACTCTAATTCAGGGGCTAGTTCAATGTTTCATTCTCTGGAAAATCAGGAAGGAAAGCTCCTCAAATAATTTGTTGTGTAGAGTCTGTAACTTGAATGAGCAGTTCTTGAGATTCCAAAGGTTTCCTGGAAGTGTAGCATGACGCTTCAAAATGTCAAGCTGTGTTGAAATGCCAAGTATGTAACTTCTGTGTTTTGTCAGGTTTTCTTCACGCAGTAGACTTGCACTACAGTGAATTTTAGCTAAAGTCAAAAAGTTTTAGGGCCTTTCATAGTGTGAGTATACCTTTAAAAGGCACAATTTTAGAAAAAAATGTTTGGCTTTGGCTACCTGCATTTCACTTTGAGAAAAGAGGAGGAATCGGCCAGAAATCTGTTGTCAGTAGGACATGAAATTACTTTCAGCATCTTTTTTTCCCTTCTTTTTTTTTTTTTTCTTCTACTATTAGGGACCAAATAATTTTTTATTTTAAAACTGTTTGGTTAAAATGACTTTTAACAGTAAGCATTGTACACTCCTTTCAAATAGAAAGCAATGCATTATTTATGTGCTGTATCGCCCTGACTTTCTTGAAATCGATTAATGGTTATTTATTTAGAATGTTGCTGACTGTGGTTTTAATTAAAATATACCCTTTCCTACAAAGCAAGAAATTGAGGAATTTAAAAGCATTTTCACTTTTCAATAGCTTAGTTTGAGAATGTGAAAAATACATGTTTCAAAAACATTTAGAGCTGCCCCTAAGGAAATTGTGGGAGTTAGTTTTGTACAAAGGCATTTGGTAGATATAAAATGTCTTTGATGGTGCAGTCAGCTTTTGTCCAACCACCTGTGTGAGAAATGCAGGGATTTGTTGAGTGGCGGATCTGCCTCTCTCCTCCCCCTTCTCCCAAAAAAGTCATCTCCTTGATGAAATTGATTTGTCAGTTTGTTCCAGTCTAATGGTGTGATAGCCCAGCAGCTTTCAGTATGTTGAATAGTTAAAACCTGCTTTTGAGGTCAGTGTCAGCCACTCTGACCCCTGTGAACTGTCACCTGAGTCAGAATTGCAGGGATTAGGCCTTTGATATTGTGATGGCTTCGCCTATCAATTGACTTTTTCATTACTGAAGATGTTGGGCCTTTTGTTTCCCTTCTTAGTATGTAACCAAGCAAACTCCTAAGTAGAAGGAGCATTTGTTCTTGTTCTCTCTCTGTGCAAGTAATAGAAGTACTCATCTTTTGTGAAGTGTACCTAATTAAACATAGAAAAATAAAAATAGGAAATACAGCATGACTGCAAGTATTTTGTGCTGCAAATATTTTTGAACATCAGTGTAATTTCTGGGTAATTTTAGTTTGATAAATTTGTGAGACTATCAATAATAAAATGTTGTATATAGAAAGCAAGGTGTCAGATTAGAAGCTACCAATCCCTTCTGCATTCAGCCTTCTAAGCCTCTGTGTGTGTTAAATTTAAACACAAGGGTTATTTGAATTCTGTAGCTCAGAGCACGTAACTGTTACAATATTTTATAATGTACCTAATGCTTTATTGTGTTCTCAAGGGATGAACTGTTCAGTTTGTTTACCTTTTATGTCTGTCTTAGACACGTTCTCCTAGACAGTTTATTTAGATGCAGATCAAAACTTTATCTTAGGATAAAACGGTTGCTACTGTAGCTCTGTGCCAGGCTTCCTGCCTTCTCCCTTTCTTTAATTGTTAGGATTTCCTGAGCTCTTGCTTGGTTTGTTTGCTCCTTGATTAAAATGAGTAAATGAAAGCATATCATAGATATGGAATAGTTGATTCCTGCTGTATCAGGGTAAATTAGTCTAATTACACGTGGCAGTTCTGTTTGCTTGTGATGTAATGTGAAATGAGGTCCTGCCTCCCCCTAAAAAGCCCGAGCCAATTAATAAAGCTTTTAAGCTCTTTGTCACAGGCCACCGTGGAGGTCTGCAGAGAAGAACTTTAATCCAATAAACATTTCATTTAGATCATGAAAAGAAAGCATGAGGAGAAGCTCCTACAAGAGAGGGTGTTACCAGCAATTCTAGTTGTGAAGAGATGTGAGGAATTTGCCAAATTAACCAAGAGGCCTTCATATTTAACACATAAATGTGTCAAAACTAATAATAGAATAATTTAATTTGAGTTGAACCTCATATTGTTAAAATTCTAAGAAGCCACAACTGTTTTCTTCAAAGACTTTGCTGCTGAGTTGGATGGACAGGGCAAGGGGAGGTTGTGAGAAACCCAGATAGCAAATAACACTGGCCGAAGCTGGTGGAAAGGGGGAAAAAAGGAATAGATAATTAGGTGTAATTAGCGTGTATGAATTGTTGTCTCCCTGCCCTTGGCTTGAATAAATTTCAGAGAAAAAAAACCCTAGTGGCAAAAACCCTTTGATGTAAGAAGAGTCATTGTGGTTTGGCAGCATAAAGGCAGTGTTTTATACTTCTTACATAATGGTTGTGATACAGAAAGAGTGAATGGACCCTGCACCCCCCAGCCTGCTTTACAGCAAGGACTTTTGGATTCCCTTGAAACAAAATGCATCAGAAGTTTTCAGTTGTGGGTAATGAGGTAGTGGACCTCATCAGAGCTAAGTGTAAGCCATCTTTAGCCTTTGTTTAGATCTTAATTGCTTTTAAAAATTATTATTATTCTGGGAAATTCAGTTTCGTAAATCAAGACTACTTTTTTTTCCTTTTTTTTTTTTTCCCCTGCCTGCCAACAGTTCTGGCAGGAGCAAAGGCTAATACTGGGAAAAGAAATACAAATCAAATGTTAAAAAGAAAAACAACAGCATAAAAGAAATCCAGACAAATAACTTCATCCAGGGTGTAATTCCAGTGAAGTACATGTATTGGGGTGAATTTGACCCTTAGCTTATGAAACATCGTGTTATAAATTCAGCGTGAACTCTTGGCATTTGTTTTTCGCAGAACGCCACAGCTTGCTTATTAGGAGATTGAAAGTTACAGTCGTTACTGGTCCTTTAGCAAAACTGGGTGTTATGCGGTGATTTGTGGTTTGCAGGTGGGTTTTTTTTCTTTTGTATTTATTCTTATTCTGCAAGGAGGATTTTTTTCGTAAGTGATGTGAAATGGGGAGCACTGTTCAGTGTAATTCTTAGTGCATGGAAGTTTACTCTGCCATTCTTCTGTTCCCTGACTGGAAAAAGGAGAGGCTACTTGTCTCCGAGCCGGCAAAGCCACATCTGTACCTCCTGAATTCTTTCACTTTTGTTTGAATATCTGAAATACTATTCACAGAACAGTACATTTTAAGAGTCTCTCTTTTTATTCATGCACCATTATTTTACAAGTTAATTGTCTATTTTTCCTCTTCTTAGGGGGTAGCTGATTTATAGCTGGACATAAAAATAAGTTATTGAAAAGTTGTACAATAGATCGTATGTTCCTTGTGTTCACAAGAATAGTGGGGTTTCTTAGTTGTTAAAGTTTTGAAGGCTGTAATGTAAACTTGTGCAACTTCCACTGAATGAATTTTGCTTCTCAATTTATCTCTGCTAAACTCTTCAGTTTAAAGTTTAAATGTTCTTGTCACAAGTGTAAGAAAAAGATTGATTGCAAAAGTTATATTTGGCGGTATTTCTTTTCCCAGATCTTTGTGCTCTAGGTCCACTGAAAAATAATTCGCAAGTAAAATGCTTGTTATCCCAAATCAACTTGAGAGTGATTACTTTCCTTGATACTGTACAGGGTTCTTGGATGACATTTAGAATGTTTTCCTCAAAATTTGTTCATGTGGTTCTTTGAGGTTTTTTGTTCAGTTTTGTTACAGTGTTTGCAATTGAGATAAGCATAAAGTAGCTGAGGATTTCCCATATTTCATTGTTGCAGAAGAATATAGGGGAAAAGACTGTAAAAATCCCTTAGTTAACCCTGTAAAGCATTGAGCTGTCTTGTAGAGCAAATAGCCTTTTCAACTTGAAGTTAATTTGGTCTGTGAAAGGCAATACCTGAATACCATACAAGGTAAGTAATTATTCCTGATTGTAATGTTGGGGGTTTTTTTCAGGTATAGGTCACAGGAAATTCAGTTAGGGTAGAGTATGTACAAAGCTAAGAAATATGCAGATTTTCTGTTGTAAGATTGTGTAAAAATTATTTACAGTTAATACCTGCACAAAGGTTAGAAAGGTTGATGAAGTGATACTTAGTTTTGCTTTGCTATTCACTGCATGTCAGAATGTAATTATGACTGATTCATGAAACTGTCTTAGCAATGAACCATCTTTATTAAAATGCTGATCAAGAAAAGAGCTGACAGTAATAAAGAATAGAACACTTTAGTCTTGTTGCTTTTGAATGATTGCTAATTACCCCAGAGGTCATGTATAGTGCTTATGAGGATTCATTGACATTTTCTTTAAAGTCTACTGTTTCAACAACATCTGAACAAGGAGACAAAAACTATATGTACATCCAGCAATGCTCGGACCAAGTTTTTCTCCACCACCAAATACCTGGTGATTCCTTTTGTCCTTCCTCCTCAATCCCATGGATTAGTGTAGTGGAAAGTTAGGAATGTTACAAACTTGATTAATTTCCTTTTTTTGTTTGTGCTTTTTTTTTGCTTTCAAGTAAGGCAAAAGGATAAAAGCAGAAGCCCTTTGAACATCCTGCACCTGTACCATGCATGCTCATGACTAACAGTCGGGCTCCTTGTAGAGCTGCACCAGAGAGGAACCTTGTACACTTCTCTCAGCAGGCTGTGTACAGACCTGTCCAGCTCATGAGTCCCAGCTGGACCAGATTCACAATCCGAAATTTCACATTCTGGTGACTGTCACATGCTGGTGACTTTGAGAGTGCACTGAAGTTAAAACCTGTGGGTGTGCTTTGTCTGTCAGCAATAATTTTTTCATTACGTACTACATTTTTGCTTAAGATGATTCTTGTTCTACCATAGTTATGGAAAATGCCAGTTGTAATGGTATCCTTTTGATAGAGAAACCTTTTCTTGAAATTGCTTAAGGGAGAATTTTGAGAAAGAAGAAGTAATATTCTAGTTGATAATCTAACACTATATGGAGTCAAATAATGAAAAATAAAAATGGTTAAGTAGTGAGCTGAGGAACTCTTTCTCTGTTGGCTAGTGATTCACATGTCTGCACGTTGTGTGATGTGGGAGAGTTTTTCCCTCTTAGGCTGAATGTAAATGTATGAGAAGAATGATTGCAAATGAACAATCTAATTATTTTCTGATTTGCTGGAGGAAAGGAATATTACTGATCCTGTGTATTGTTAATGGAGACCAAATCAGAGGATGCATTTGAAAAGGAGGATGGGACCTATGTGAAAATTATGATTCCTTTTCCTCAGAAAGAGTGGCTGGAAGCTGCACTTCTTAGATAGGCATGGTTACTCATAGTAGGTGTTCTAATGTGCTTGTTCAGAGGCCAAGAGTATTAATTGTGCAGCTTTGCCTGCTTGGGTATAGAACTATACTCTTCTTTGCTCATATGGAAAATGAGCATTTGATATTGCAGATGCAGTGCTGCCACTCCATTTTCCATGTGTCTGGTTTGACCCCGGTGTGAAAGGCAGTGGAAACTCAGCAGGTGTGGGAATTAAGGTGATGATCCTCTTAAATTGAAGCACTCTTGTATCTCTGTTCCCCTACACCTTCTGGAGGGTAGATGGAGGTCTTCAGATGGGGGGGTTTGACAGCTAAGTGCTAATCTGAGTACTCCAGTTAGTTCTTTGGCTGTTGATTAGAGTTCTGTGGTGATTCGTTTGTTTATTCTTGTGGTCTGATAGGATGATTTGTATGTTGTTTTTTGTTTTAATACCATTAAGATTCAGAGCAGAGACTGGTAATTGGGTTGACTTATGGTGATCTTCAATAAGGTTAAGAAATATCTACTCACCTGTATTATCAAGTGTTACCAGCTAATCACAGTGTTTGAGCTCAGAGAGGCACATGATACTTAGTACAGTGTTTAATGTGGACCACAAGGCCATCTATAGCATTTCAGGGCTTTTTGTGACACAGAGGAGACACACGTCTTGGGAACTTGCAGGTTATCCAGCTAACATGGACTGCCTTTTGAAATTTTCTGAAGTTTCTTTCTTCATAACAATCTGTCCTGTCATGTGCTTTGATTTCTTGAGCAGTTAAACATTTTAATAGCTACCATTCTTGACTGAAGCAATAAAAGAATATCAGAGGTGCTTAATGGGAAAAAAATGTATTTGTTAGTCTGTATTTAATAACATTCTAGACTAGGTCTATTGACAGTCTAGTTCTAGCTGTTCTGGCTAAAGGTGGTTGTTTTAGGTGTTGTGTCTTGAGTTGGGCCTTCAGGCTTTATCTTTTTTTTTCCTTCTGGGATAAAGTTTTTATGCCACTCAGTGGGAATGAGTGCATGCTTACACTGCATTTTTAACTTACTAATTGCATTTTTAATTCTGTAATTGTATTTGTCCTTTGTATACATAAATACATAAATGACTTCAAAATAAATTGTATGACTAATTAATTTTATGCATTTGAACTGAATAGGGTAAGTCAGACTTTAAATATATCAATAGAATAGAAAATCTGTTGGAAACTGTGTATGGTTCCACTAGACTGACTGGAGCTTCAATATTAAGTATTTATTTTAAAAGAAGTTTAGCCCAAAATGAAATTTGAAAATTTAAAACTCCATCTTAAGAAATGGAAACCAATTGTTACAGTTATGGGTTTCACAATTAAGTGCTAATGACCTGAGCACTCCAATTAGTTCTTTGGCTGTTGATTAGGATTCCATGGTGATTAGTAAGAGTGAGAATGCAATCACATCCATAGGGTTTAATCAGTCCAGTGCTGGATGAGGTAGTCCAAAGATGGTGAAAGTAGACCTTTTATATGTAGTCTTAGTAGGGGTTTTTCCCATGCTGTAAGAAGCTGAAGGGTAAAAAGTAGAGAAGCCTGTCTTTCCATCCCTTCCCAAACTTCCAGGATTTTTGAATTATAGTACTGATTTTTTAGTACCGTGATGCAGGAGAATAATGTTGCTGATACCTGTGAAGGGCAGACAAGATGCATGGTGATACTCACATAGGCACCCTCTCTGATGTTCAGTATTTCATTCTTACACTTGTGAGCAGGATTTGTTCTTCCACACCATGCAACCATGTATCTGGTTTTCCTTTTTGTAAATCTAGTATTTTAAGTGCTTAGCTTGGACACCTACGTTATTTTGGCATGCTTTATTTTCTTTTGTTACATGTTCTGATTATATGCTGTCTTTTTAACATTTAAAGCATTTATCTTAAAAAAATTATTTGTAAGTATGAATATTTTTCCCTCTACCTTCCTGTGAAACAGATAAGTGAATGTTTATGTGTGTGGACACAAAGAACCATGATAGGTACCCTTGTTGACAAAGGAAACCCCAAAAGGAAAAACTTTTAGATCTCTGCTCAGCACATGACTTCTCTGTGACCTTTCTGACTGAGCGAAGGTGACCATGTGCTGCATCTCCCTTTAGAACTATCTCCAAGGGTACATTCTTAACTTGGAGAAGAAATGGTGGTGTTGTTGTCTGGCAGTGCAAGCAATCCTCCTACTACTGCCCTTCGGTTCGCTGCTGCTGCTGCTGCTCACACACCTTTTTTTTTTTTTCTACTATGCAGAGCTCAGTTTGTGTAAATAACATTGCACACTTCTGTTTGGGGGGTTTTTTTGTTATGTTATTTTCCATTAGCACCTATATATTCACATAAGGAAAGGTTGTTCCTACCCTGCAAAGCTTATAACCTAACTGCAGGAATCATGTCTTGAAGGGCTGTTTTCTGAGAGCATGGTGTGATGCAGATTATGATGTTTGAGTTCAATGGCAGGAGCCGTTCATTTTATGTGTATTCATACAGTGTCTTACCACAGAAGGTGTGGGTGAGCTTTGAAGCATCTCAGTGAAAATTATTAGCAGCAAGCATGGACAGACACCTGAACCTGTAGAAGGGCTAGGAAGTTCCTGTGGCTCTTCTGTTAGTATTTAGAATGTGATCTCTAAATGGCCAGATTACCTTCCTGAACTGACCATCAGTCTGGAGAGGCCAAACCTGTCAATTAATTAGGAACATCTGAGGAGTAAAATGCCAAATGTTATCAAAAGGACTAAGTATTTCTTGGTTCCTGTTAGCTGTCCCCTGCTTTTATACTTACACTGTGTATTACAGAAAACTGCTGTACATCAGAATTCTGTATTACAGAAAACCGCTGTACATCACAATTCTGTTTTTTCATTTTGTTTATATTTGACTTTTGCCTCCTAAGGAAGCAAAAAAATCACTAAGACTATATTAACTGTATTTTATAGACCTCTGAACAGGATTCTGCTATTGCCTTTCTGGCTGAAAGGTCCTATGTCTAACAGGTTTTTTTGAAATAAACTATATCGTGTTATATCATATTAGAATCAAAAGTAGTACATCATTACAGACATACAAGCAAAGTCTATAGGGAAAGAGATATCTCTGTTAGACAATTCTGTAGCTTAAAAGGGGCCCAAAAACATAAATAATTTTTTGAACACACGAGCTCTTTTTAACTAGAGTCACTAATGATAGTGTTTTTTCCTGAATAGTGATAATACTAATTACTTCAAAGACAGAGAAAGGAGAAGGAAGGCAAAAAAAAAAAAAAGTAATCTTCTTTGTAGCTGTATTGGTAATATTTACATCTTCAGTTCCATGGTTCTTACCTCCAAAACTCCTTCAGGGTAATGTAAAATCATGGAGTCATAAAAGGCTGGTGGTGCATTTAAGGAGTAACAAGTTTGTAAGTGGAACACAAGTGGACTAAAACAGTGTGGCACTGGGCACCCATTTCTGTTTCATCAAGCTGCAATGACCTGCATAATATAGCCCAGTACCAGTCTGTATCTGAGTGCACAGGACACCTGCTTGTCATTAGCAGCTGAGCCTCTTGCACCACTATAAATACCAGGGAACAAATTTACACCAGCTACAGTGTTCAGGTGTGCTTTTTCTCTTTCAGCCCTGCCATAACCATGGAATACTCTCAAGTATATGTGATTCTGTGTTCACTTTCTACTGTGTGCAACACAGCACCCTGAAGGAGCAGTAGAGTTTATGAATCCGACTTGAAGGCCAAAGAGATGAGGCTGAACTCATGTAAAATTGCCCATCTCTTGTTTCCAGGGTAAAACAAACCCTAATGATTAACAGCATTACTATATATGCAGGTATCTAAAGTTAATCTAAGTAATCTCATCGTCCTCAAAGCTGTAGTAGTAATCTGCAGGGTTTTTCCCCTGTTAATGTAAAGAAAATAGTATTTAAGCTAATCTACTACTTTGGAAAAATAAACCATTAGGTGGAAAGATGCTGGCAAAGAAAAGCTAAGTGCACTAGCTTTGCTGTGAAATTTCAGTGATCTTCCTTCTAGCCTTGGCTGCCAGACTGATGCTGAAGAAAAGCTTAAACATCCTCCCTCCCTTGTGCATATTATTCCATGCCTCTGGAACTTTTTTCTTCTGCTCTGTTATTCTCTTTCTTTGTAAGCTCTCATGAAAAGAAAGGGAATAGATTATAATAATATTGTAGCACCAATGCTATTGTGTTTGCAGTAGCCTTAGTCCAAGATAATGATTTGATGAGCATGGCTTTTTCACTTACTGGAATTAAAGATACATGCATTTTCCTGGGATTCTGTGCTTTCAGGATGATTTTTTTTCACCTTCTTTCTTCAGCTGTATGTCTTTGCAGAGAAGTTGGAGGTTTAAAGTAGGTATAGATCCTTCACTAATAGACAGGGGTGAAAAATTAGTGCAGTGAGTCATCACAGTAATTCCTGCAGATATTTGTGATCTGTGTGTCCTGTGCAATGCATTTGTTCAAAAGGGCCATTGTTCCTTAAATCACTGATGATAGTTCTTCTAAATTTTTCCCTGCAATGTAGTTGCTATGAATGAGGTTTGACATTTCCAATTTTGTTATTTGAATAGCCTCAAGGAGGCTTTGAAAAATTTGAGCATGCAGAATATGAAATGCTTAACCAGAATATTAAAGATAAACTAATAGTTCATAGTGCAGTGAAGAAGCAGACTGATTTAGTGGATTCTAGCAAACTGAAGAATTTTAGTGGTGTTGAATTACATTTAAAAAAAGTTTTATTGCTTTAATTAAATTGTTGATAGAGCTATATTTTCTAAAATATTAAAACTTTTCCTCTCTTTCTTCTATAGCTTCTTTTGCTTCTGGCTATATATAATGCCCAGAAGTTGTATGTGTTGGAAGTAGTCACAACAGATAAGCAGAGTTATTCCCTTTGCCAGGGGGCTAAAATCTTGATCCCACTGATACTAGTGACAATTCTGCTCTCAGCCTCAGGCCTTGAATCAAAAAAGCACCCTTTAGTACAGCTGGGTTTGAGTTTTCTAACAGAAGCAATTATTGTAACTACTCAGGGACATCTGTATCACACTTAGAATCTTACAGGTTGTTTAAAGTGGAACAAAAAAGATCCTTTTCTGAATTAATTCAGACATTGCAAAAATGAAATAAAATTTTTTTGATATAGAGCTTTGTTTATTCCCCCCTTCTCCATTTTGCAGCAAAACTTGGTGTGGTTCATATAGTTGATTTTTGTATAATAAAATCTTTACTATTCTTCGTAGAAGGAAAAGATAAAATTATTTTTAGCTTATAAAATAGAAGTAGTTTCACTTGTTGCTAGAATTTGGTTGTGTTCTGTTAAACTTTTAGTGCTCCTAATTTTGTGTTTCGAAACATATGTATTTTAATGTGGAAATAATTATTTTTGCAACAAAGCAGTGCCAAGAGAGAATGAGTAATATCCACCCTCATTTCATTCTGTGTGCTTCTAATCTATATTAATTTTTTTAGTTGATGGACTTGTGATAGCCTTTTTTGTTTTGAATATGTGAATGATTTTCAGCTTATTTCTTTGCTTTGATAACTGCGAATAAGACTTCAGCTTTCAGATCTTGAATTTCAGTTTTGCAGATGATATTCATGCTGAAGATTTATCTCAGCAGTGTGTCTTCTCTGTATCACAGACAATAGTAAATACAGCTTTGGCTCGAGGAAAGCTATTCTTTTTTTTTTTTTTTTTTTTTTTTTTTTTTTTTTTTTTTTTTTTTTAATAATTCCATCCCGTCTCGGTTTTTTTTT
>VXBT01000852.1:1586001-1606129 GCA_013400235.1 Oriolus oriolus | reverse complement strand
TTTATCTCTGTAGAAATACTGCAGCACAGTCCAGCTTGATTCTGGAATAGACTACAGGAAACGAGTGCTTCCAGCTGCTGGAAAACTTTACTACCTGTAAGTTTATCTATGATATTGTATTTGCTCTCTTCTTCCTTCTTATTAGCCAATAATTTCCTAGTCAATGGGAAATGAAAAATGCATAGTAGAATTAGTAGGGTGTGACTTTTCCTTTCTTTGCCTTCTGGTCCATTTTGTTCAGCAAACCGCCTTCCATTATGCCTTGATATTAACTTCATTAAACTACATTTTCAGTATCCACACTAGCATCATTTATAATGTGTGACTGAATAAAAACTAATTAGATTTTTTGGGGAGGTGTGGTGTTTGGAGAACTGAAGTGACAGATGGTTAGAAAGTAATGAATATCCTCTTGTAAGAGATTGCACAATTCTCTTATAATAGAAGAACATCCTTATTGTATTTAAGTAATTAAGTATTTACAGAAGTCCAATGACAAGGATTCATTTAATTTTGGGTGTTTCCAATGCTGTGGATTAAAAATCCCAACACCCTTCTGTTTTGACAGATTGTTTCTGTTTATCATGACAAAATTTCTTTAGCACTTTATATTTGCAAATCAGTATATTTTAAAATATATTCACAGTTGTGTTTTTGGTTGCAGCATAAATCTGCCTAATAGGGATGTCCTCTTTAATACTTTGAAACCTTTGCAATGCAAACATTTTTCTGTTTTGTATTTTCTCTTGTAATATTATTTAATCAGTGACAACCTGAACAAAGCAGACTACAGTAGCTTAATATTAGATTTATAATGGTTGTACCTTTAAAATACTGATTTAAAAATCATGTTTCCTTTAAGAAAGGTGGGATATTTTCACCTCTGTGACAGGTGTTTGAAACCAAGTATGTTACTTTTTAATGAAGTTAGGTGTTGTAGTTGTTTGTATGGAAGGAGGATTACTGCTTGGTAGAATTACAACTGGTAACTCTTCCTGCTTTTGAAAGGAGATGACCAAATTTCGTATATGGAAAGCAGGTGCAATGCAGCTTCTGTATCCTTAAACTGTGACTGTATGAACTTGAGAAAAGTAGCTCTTGTTCTATATTCTTGCTTGGCTCCGCTTTTCCCGCGCTTTGCCGTGTCTGCTCAGAAGGGCTTTTTGAAGCCGCCACTGATATCCGTGTGTTTCTCAGCATGGCCCTTGTTCTGATTGCTGCTCTCCCTGCCTTGGTGCTGCTTCCTGTGCCTGCAGCGCTCTGTGACTCTGTTGGACACGTGGGGAGAGCACCTGCCATGTTCTTTTCTCACTGTCCATAGTCTGAAGAAAGGAAAAGGATGTTTGTGGTTTCTAGCAGGTAATAGGCTAAACATGGTGCCTGTGTCATCAGCTCTCAGAGGAGAAGCAACACAAACAAGTTCCGGGAGTCGTACCCAGCCAAAATAATTCATTGTGTTCTGCTGTAAAACTTGTGATCAAGTGAATGGCAGAGATTGGCAATAATTCTGTTTTATGTTCTCTTACTGGAAGGATGTTGGTTGCCTTCAGAACTTGATGTGTAAATCATTAGGAAGCAGTGGGGGGAAAAATTATTAAAAAGCCCTCATAGCTTCCAAATGGAATTAGGTACTTACTTCTTTGTCCTTTCTTCTTCTGAGGGAATCTCATTCATTCTTCTATTCAAACTGGTTCATTGAAGCTTTCAACCCTGTAGAACTAGCTTAGTATGTGGGGATTCCTTTTGTTTGGTTTGTTTTAAAATTAGATACTGTACAGTATTTTGCTACAGATTTTTGAAATTTAATTATCAGTCTTGCCCCTCCAAAGCAAATGTTCTTGTCCAACATGTATGTGTTCTTCTGTTAATGGCTAGAGTATCATTGTTACATTTTTGAAGAATCCTCTTGATGCTTCATATTTTGTGTAGTCTTGTCTTCATTTAAAATATGTAACTGAGGGTTACTTAAAGCTGTTTCGTACTCATCTGAGAGCAATCAGTGTAACACGATTACAAGATGCCAGATCAAAGCAACTTCATCAATCTCAGCCTCAGGTGTCTATTTTCAAAACAAACTTTCTTGGCAGTTAGGTACAAATATCCACCTTAGCATCATATTCAGCTGTTTCTTCTGGTAGCCTTTCCATTGTAATTTCTGATACTGATGCACATGCACATACTCTCTGAGATAGATACGGATATACAGATACATGTTTTTTTATACACACATACACACACTCTTTGTCCCCTTTTATGGGCTTTTTTTCCTGGTGTTATCTGTTCTTTTTCATTTATCATTTTGTCAGAGGAATGCATCACACCAGTATCAATGCTGAGAGAAACTTCTAGAATTTTATGGAACCTCCTAGTCAGAAAAGGTTTTTAAAGTCTTTGAAATGGCACTTCTATGTATTTGTGGGGTTTTAAAATTTTTTTCTCAAATTCTTTGTATCTACAAGGTTTGTTATCATTAAGCTTTAGCTAAAAAGTAGTTACTTCAGTTCTCCTGTTAACATTTTTAAGGTGCTTAAGGCCTAATGAACAGAAGAGTATTTGTTTAACAAGCTGATCTTCATTTGTCAGTTAAGAGAATGTCTAGAACTGTGTGAAGCAGTGTGACTTGAGCGCACCAAGATCTATAAAATAAGACTTTTCACACCAGATGTGTTTACACAAACTTCAGTGAAACATTATATATCCTAGTTCTAGTTTGTTGTCTACCTTAACATTAATTTACTATTCTCAGCTAGAAATCTTACCTATCTATCTATTCATCTTTAAGAATAAAACATGGAAAGGTTGGTTTATTCAGTGATAAAAAAAAAAGTTCTCTGATTGGACTGATTTTTTAATTCTTGTGGCCCAGAGGATGAATGTAAACTTTACTTCAGCTATCAGCACAGATATTTTGCATTTTCACCATCTGTGGTTGATCTTTTCCCAAGCAGTATTAGGAACAGAGGTTGGGAAACTGCTAATGCAGAGATCATACTGGTATTTTTAATTTCACAGTTTAATTTTGCAAATTGTTTGATCAATACAATCGGTTGACTTGACACAGGCCCTCCTCCCCCCTGCCAAAAAACCAGAAAAATCTGCTTCAGCATTTAATTTCATGAAGTCCCCTCTCAGAAATTTCAAAGGATACTTCTTTAGGTGCTTGACTGCCTTGCCTTGCCTTGTCTATTTGCTCTTATTTTGCATGCAAGATAGAGCCAGCAGCCTTTTTTCTCATTGTGTACACATAGTGTTAATGGATCTGCTCTGCCTGTATTGCCTCATTACTGGAAACAGCTCAAAACACAGAAGTCTTTCAGTGTATGCAAATAAGGCAGAATCATCTACCTGAGAGTTAATATTCTCTACTTTTAAGTGTATTCTAAATGTAATGTTTGTATTTAGAGCATAACATCCTGTTCTCTTTTTTTTATGGGCAAAAAGCTAAGCAGGCTCAGGCAGCTGTTTGATGTTGGCTTCAAGTGTTATTAATTTCATATTCTATTATTCTTTTCACTGTAGCACAAGTGAAGCTGATGTGGAGGCTGTCATGGATAAGTTGTTTGATGAGCTGGCTCAGAAACAAAATGATTGTACGTAAGTTAATTTCTCTTGAAAGAGAATACATTTAGAACACAATGCCCAATCTCCACTGACCAATTAATAAGTTCCACTGCTGTATATGGGTTGATGCCACACTCAAGTGGCAGTCATTGTATCAGCATTTTGTCTAATTTATGTGTTGAATCATGTGCTATTATTCATGAAGCTATGCATTTCCTATCTGTAAGAGATGAATTTTATAGTAATTATCCAGAGAAGATTGAGTCTTTGTTCATGTTCCCATAGTAACTAGACCAAGGATTCTAAAAGTGCAAGGCAGAGAGCTGAGGCTGAATAAAGCGTGTGGAACCATTGCAGACTTCACATTTGAAGAGCTGTGCGACAGAGTGAGTATCCAGTCCAATCTAGATCAGTTAATGCTCAGACTTTTCACAGTTTAAAAAAAAAAATTCAAACCACACAAACTTGCTATTTTCACAAGTTGCAGTAAATTAAAAAGGCCTTTGTTTTTAAACTTGGTCAACATAAATAGTTTGGATTTAATGGGAAAAAAACCCCTTCCTCAAAAGAACCATAATAATTTTCTTTTTAATAATATAGTAAATTCACTCTTAGGTGTATCACAGATTGTCTTCGAAAATCCTGCTACAATATATGCCTGGCCTAACAACAGTGCTGGTATAGGAGTGGTGGTAACATACCAATATGTAAATAGCAGTCAAATGCTGTTTTTATAATCTGGGGTTTCAGCAAAGGAGTCGTGATCCTGGCACCTCTAGAGTAATGCTGCTGTTCCATGCTTTGGTTTCAACTGTGTGTACAAGGAATGTTTAATCCCAGGCCTTCTCAAAATATGCCAGATTTTGCTAAATGCTGCCACATTCTCTGCTTAAACATGTGAGATGGGAATCTTGAAAAGTTCTCCTTGTATTTGACCTCCAGTGGATTGGAAGACAATTCCCCAGCAGTTGCATTGTACTTCAGTGATCTCTGTACTGATGTCTGAAGTTATCGTTAAATGATCACAACCCTAAACTGGGCCAATAGCACTTTTGATTCAGGATGGTGGCCTGTCTTTTGGTGATAACATTATGCTTTCACTTCCTTGCAGTTACCAGGCTGATAACTATTTGGACAAAAATTTCACTGGTTGTGTTTCAGACTGTAGGTTTTAGACTGTTGGTTTTCAGTTTCTGACAAAACCAATAAGCCATTTGTAAGAGTGGAGGTGTGTCATGGGTAGAATAGCTTGCTTTTTACTAGAGGTTTTGAGACTTTTTCTGCCTTGTGCCTCTTAAAGTATTGGGAAGCTATGCTGTCAGCAAATACTAGTACAATTCTTTAGTTCAGTAAATGCCTTATGTACTTAAATGGGATGATAAATTGCTTCTAAGTACAAGTGCTCTGAGTAGCTCACGTCAGTGGCCTGAAGGTTTTCATCCTGGATGAGAATTATTTGGGGTTCAGATCATCTTGGCATAATTGAGCTGAGGGTCTTGGTTTGCCTTCAGAGCAAGTAAAGAGAATCCTTATGAAATGTTAATTGTTGTTTAACAGTATTGTTCTTACATGGATTGCCCAGGCCTTAGGAAGCCTTGCTGTCTCAATTCAGGTGCCTTCTGCAGATGTGCTATGTTAGTCTCATGGAGCAAAATCACATGCTTAAAACTAAAACAACATTGCAGACAGTAAATGGTTTTCTTTTGACAACTTCCTCAGTCATCACTGATTTTTCTCTTCAGATCACTGATGTATCTTCATAAATATTACATTAGCGTGTTGGTGAGGGGTATCCAAGTGTGCTCCCTTCATAGGTAGAAAAGTATAGTCATGAACTTCAGAATTGTCCATTAAATTTGGATGAATGGCCACAGTTGCCTCCACTGTGATTTTTTTCATGTCTGTAAACTTTTGCAGTGATTCATAGCAATGGTAGAAAATTTCCCTTGGTTTAAGCTGCATTTAGGACCTTGCCTGCCCTGCTGCCGTTAAAATCTGCTAAAAAGAAAAATTCAGCTGGCAAGACATGAAACCATGTTCCTTTTTTTCATGAATGCTTTTAAATTTTGATGGAAACACTTAAACGTGCAGTGTCTTTTTTGAAGTCAGAGTGGGAAGTTGCTCCCACTCATGTCACAGAAGACATAGCGAGGATCCAGAGGAGTGCACTGGTGGTTTATAGCAAAAAATAACCCAAAATGAGGAGACATTCCACATGACAGGAAGTATAAAGTCATTTATATATATTCCAGTAAGCTGGCTAATAGTGGGAATGATTTGTGGAGGTATAAAGCAGAAATCTATAGGGGACATAGCAACAAGGTATTTGCTACTTCTTGTGAAGCCAAATGGTAGGTAAGTTGACAGGCATCATAAGGGCTACTATTAAAAAAAAGGGAAGTGGAAAGCTGGAAAAGACATAATGGAAAGCAAGATGGACCAAAGAAAATACTGGAGGGGAATTTTTCGGACTTGCATGGAGTGAATCTGCAGGTTTCTTTGTGCAGGACATGGGGACAAAATCCCATGGGAAGGCGGATTGTACAAAGGTACATGGGGCAGGAGATCTTCCTTGCTGGAGCCTGTTGCAACCAGGGTGGAGCTTAATGCACAGCTCAAGCAAAGCCTCCGGGAAGATAAATGAAATTTAAAGTTGGTGTTGTAGGAGCTCATTAAACTTCTAACAGAATTGAAAACAAGATTTGCAGTTGGTTTTATATCAGTTTTAAGACATGGTGACAAGCATGATAAATGGGAAGTTCTCATTAATGGGGAAAAAGGAGAGATAATTGCTATTATCGAAACCTTGTGGGACAATTCATAAAATAATAATACAGAATGGGTGCTTACAGCCTACCTAGAGACAGAGTGGCTAAAAGAAGTGGAGAACAGTGTGTAACACTGAAGGTACTGGTACCTGCCTTAAAGTTAATTAATACAAGGTTCTTGAGTACATATCAGTCTACTAATTAACAAACCCAGAAGGAAAGTATTCATAGAGATCTGTTGCAAATGGAACTTGAGGTGGATTGCTCCTTGAGCACTTGGCTATAAAAAGCATGTAAAGAAAATACACCGTTGTATGTTATGCTGTAGATGAAACATAGGAAAATGTGAAATGTAATTAGCCAGAAAATTGCAAATGACAATTTTCTAGCATAAAATGTACTACATCCAATACAAGGTCATTTGGTGGGAGCTTACAGTGATGAATTCATCTAGAATTTTGTGTTGTGTAGGAACAATCTTAATTTTCTAACATTTAACGAAACCAAAAGTTATTCCAAACAGTGAAGTTGCATATTTGAGTGTTCAGGAAGAGTAGTTTTCAAAAACAAAGGGGAAGTGTGACTAACTGGAAAGGGAAGTGTAAACAACAACAACAGAAACAGCAACACAAAAAAACCCAAGAAGGACTCTTTGAGGAGGAAGATAGTAAAAGTATTTCCCGTGCCACTGTTGAGACAGAATCAAATAATATGGAATGAATGGTAACTAGTTATGAAGTGCAGGAAAATTATAAACTTAAAGATCATGGGTAAATATGTCCATTCAGATAAAAGACTTCTTAAGTAAAATTGGAGTTTTGATGTTTTATATATCTGAATGTTACTGGCTTATTCTTAGCTGGAGATGGATGAACTTTTAATAATGATGTGGAAAAAGGAAAAGGTTTTGGAAAAAATAAGTGTTCTAGGTGAAGCAGAGTGACATATTCATTTCACTAAAGGCTAGTGAAATAATTTTCGGTCTGTAAATAGTTAACATATGTTAAAAATAGCCTGCAAATACATTTTGTATCACTGGAGTCCTGGAAAACTAGACTGAGATGTCTGACTATCTTCTAATTTTTGATAAATGTTGGAGTGCAGGAGAAATTCCACGTCACTAGAAGAATGCTCTATGTGTTGATATTAAAAACCAAACAAGTAAAATTCTCACACGCATATGATGATGGGTGGAACTGCAGGCTGTTGGTCAGATTTTAGTCCAGAAAGGGTAATGGATGATTCTGGATGCTTAGAGTGGATGACTAAAGAATGGAAATGAAATTAATTCTCTGGTCTCCCTGACTTTATAGGAAGGGTCGAGTTTTGAAGATGCTGTTCTTATTAGGAAAGTGGCATTATGCAGTCTCAAGAAGGTATTTGTTAAATGGATGGCTAAGTTAGTTAACTAACCTATAAAAAAGAAATACTGCTGAAGGTTTGTTGTTTGTAGCATTTCTAATGAGCACATTTTTATCCTAAGCCCAGTATAACAGGTTTTTTCCCCAGGAGTTTTGAATATAACATAAATACAGAGTACTGTGTGTATGGGGGGAGGAGCAATAAAGACAAGAATGCTGTATGCAATTTATTTCTTATCACAACTGATATTTTGGGGAAAGGGTTGGGGCTTTTTTTGAGAGTTTGTTTTGTTTTGCCTTTTTTACATCTAAGCAGACACAGAGCCTCCTTTTATTGTGTATTGGGTCAAAACTGGATGTCTGTTTTAGGAGGAGGTTTTTGTGTTTGAGCTACGTACTAGTTTTTAGGCTTAGCCATCTCTAAAATGCAGGAGCTCGAAGTAACCCATGATCTTTCCTGGTTTTAAGTGTCTGAAACTAGAGATGTGAGGGAGTCAGGATCCCTGCTGCCTGTTGGCAGCTCTCACTCCCCCTGCATGTGCAGTGAACAAGTTCAGCAGCCAGCATGGGAATGTGCCCGGTCCATCTTGAGGGAACAACCAGCTCTTATCCCCCTCATACTTCTGGGAGAAGGCAATACTTCTCAGTCACCGATCAGTCTGTGCAGTCAGTTCATAATGAGTTTTTTCAAGGCTTATAACTTCCTTGGATTTGAGGGGGGGTTTCACAGGACATGTATAGGACATTTCCCTCATACCAAGCAACCTTTCTTCCAAATTTGATGTGCCTGGTCCACATCATGGAAGTACTTGCAACTTAGAGTATTACCTTGGAGCTGCAGTAGTATTTTTTGAACTGTTGTATACTGCTGCTCACGTGGGTGTCGGTAATCATTGCAGCATGACTGGACAACATTGTACTCAAAGCTTGGTTAATTGATTCCTTTGGCTATCCATTACCCTTAAGGGCTCCAGAAAAAAGAATAAGTTTTGCAAGAATCAACATGTGAAAGGATAGATGCTTTTGTTGTGTTGGCAAAATAGTTTATCACTCAAGTGACTCTGCTTTCACTTCCTTGCTGCAATCTGTCGTCTAGTCTGGCCTTGGGTAACTGTTACAGTGCATTCCAAGGGATAAATATCCAGACCTAAAAATCTACATTTGTTGGTGTAAGATTAAGAAAATGTGTGTGAAATTTCTCAGATGATTACTTAGTGATTTTTGTAATGCAATATTTCATATGAACAGCCTGTAAAACCTCTTCAATTTCACTGATGTTTCCTTTGAAATAAAATCAAAATTCTAAGGGGAAATACTGAAACATTTTCCACTTTGATATCACGTGATCTCATGAGCTGTCAGCTAATACATAATAGATGAAAATAGCAAATCAGCAATTGGTAACCTGATTCTATTTGTAACATCTCCCAGCTTAAGTAGAATTTTCGTAATAGCTGCTTTTTAATTTATACCTGGAGACCTTGGGAATTAGAGTTGATACCTTTCTGGTATTACAGTATTTCATTTCTCGTTTTATGTTACCATCAAGCTTTTTCATGTCAAGAATATAAAGAGTTATTTCTGTCTAAAATAATGCATCAGATACTGGTAATTACTAGTTGTCCATTAACGTTTATAAAAATAAAATACAGAGAATATATTGTATGCAATGCTGATATGACATGCAGCTGACTTGCTAAGCTATTGTGTGCATCAGTTTGTAAACCATAGTTTCTCAGTTGAGGATAATCTCAAGTTTTAGCTAACTTAGTTAATATCAAATTCACAAACTTTGCTTTTTTTTCTTTACTAGCTATGTGAACATGGGGAAAATCCACAAAAAACTGGATGAGGAGATACTGATCTATTTTGGTTGCTTTAAAGCGAGGGAGAAGCAGCTTTTCAGACCTGACTCGCCAGGGTTTATGTGGCAGTGTGGCACGTGGTGGTCCTTGTCATGGGCATGAAGCAGTTACCCAGTACTAGCATGGAGCCCTGTGAATGTGCTTCTCCAAGTGTAATCAGCCAGGAGGACTCTGCTTGGTTTTCATCAAAATGTTTTTTATCGTACCACCTTTTCTAAGGCCCCATAAAATGTAGCCACAGGAGGCTGGGACAGGCACCAGGCAGAACAGGGTCATACAGTTCCCAAATTTTAATGCTAGCATTGACTTGGCCCTTTCTTTGGGATCTTTAATTTCTTTCTTCCGGTTTCTCCATCTATACAATGAAGAAAACACTACCAGTGGTGTTAGATTCTTGCAAAATGTAATTAGTTAATTGAGTTAAATGCGTGAATGAAAGCTCACCAGATACCATTTAAAATAAAATGTATGTATTAACTTGGTTTTAAAATCCCTATATATATACACGCAATTGTGCAAATGTAAGTCTTATCCCATTTTAGTGTTCACACATGAAGAACAGTGTTCATTGCACCTTAGAAAAAAATCACCCTCTGCCAGTCCCCTTCCTTCACTTCCCTTTTAAATTTTTCCTTGAAAACTGGTAATTGTGACGGTTTGATCAGGTATAAATACCGCAGACAGCAGTGTGCCTGCTGCTGCGTGATCTTCCGTGGAGCTAAGGGAGCCGGGAGATGCAGAGCTGCTCTCGGTGCTCGCCTGGCTTGTGCGCAGCAGCTGCTGCCCTCTGCCGGGAACCCGCGCTGCGGACCGCTCAAGCGTGGGGCCTGCTCCTCACAGAGGCTCAGCTGCTTTGGTTCATGGATCCTGTAGGCTTTCCATTAGCTAAAATAATCTAGCCTTTCATCCCACTGCCCAGTACCAATGAGTGGAGTGTCTTAACATGATA
Organism: Oriolus oriolus; assembly: GCA_013400235.1. NCBI lineage: Eukaryota > Metazoa > Chordata > Aves > Passeriformes > Corvidae > Oriolus > Oriolus oriolus. Next base: position 1,595,625 of record VXBT01000852.1, on the reverse strand, counting down.
CTAACCATTAGCAAACATATGATAGTGTAAAAACTCTGAAAATAAATTTAATGTCAGTATTTATGTTGTAAAAGATTATCCTACTGTGAAATTTTTTTCCTCGTAGTTATTTAGTGTTTCTGAAATTGATAAAATAGAATTTTTGTGTAGATTAGCACAACAAATAAGTGGTGAACAGTTTCTGTTAGGTTGTTGTTCCATTGCAATAGGCATGCTGTACAGACCAGGAGGAAGGTGTAGTTCTTAAATTGAATAGCTTGCTCTTTGAAAGGAAAGATGTAACTAAGCTTTAAAAAAAAAAGAAAAGAAAAAACTCACCATTTTCAAATGCATCAAGTGATTCAGAAATGCGAGTGTCTGTCAGCTGAACATCTGCCCTACATGATGATATAACTCAGCTGCATTTGCAGTTTAATGATTCTGAATAATTTTGAGGGAACTGTCTTCATTAAAGGCTGCGGAATGTATCCACAGTATTATTTGGTGTCATCTTTAGGTAGTAAGGATTTTCAGGTATAGGGTTAGGTGTAAATAAACTTACCACAGGTAAGCACTATTTTTGGTAACCTTTTAGAATCATAGTTTTCCTTAGTTTGTGATCTTAGTTTTATTCCTAAGAGATTAGCTTTTGCAGTTTAAGCTCTAGACTGAGAGTCTGTCTTTTATTAGCTACATGTGCTTTAAGGATTTAATCAGTTTCTCTACCTCCCCCAAAAGTTTGCCTTATCTTATTCATGGGCATGTTTTATAAAATAAACTCAAGAAACTTACTTCAGGTGAAAATATTGTAATACAGTAATGTTGTAATAACCTCCTTTCTGTTTTATATTTTGTGTATATCAGAGATTAATTTTTAGAGAGCACTCCTTTCAGTGAAAGCTGCATAAACCTTGAGGGTTTAGATCCTATACTTTATAGACCAGGGAATACAATATTTTTGAAGCTGATTGTAGTTTTAAGGGTTTGCCTTTTTAATTTAATTTTTTGTTTCTTAAATTCTTGAATGTACTTCTCTCTCTTTTTTCAAAGCTTTGTTGACCATGGTTTTGAAATCTTAACAGTAAGTGTAAATATTTAAATAGACCTATAAATTTTTTAAGCCTTAACTGTTTTTGGAGACCATTTCATTGATAGTGCTATACTTTGGAGTTGGAACTGGAAATTTAGCAGTGAGAGCTTTTAGAGCAGAAACATGCCTTTTGCTTTCTTCCAGTGTTCAGCCAGCTTTGACCATATTGTTTAAATAAATACATAAATAAATAAAAGAACTGGAAATTACAAGCATATTCTAAAGCAGAAGAGCAAAGATCAGAAACAACTTTCTACTATGAGAAATGTGACTAAAAATCTTTTGCTGTAAGAACAAGCAAAATTACTTCTTAACAGAATTCTCTGTTAACAAGGGGCTGTGATTGATCCAGAAAATATCTTCAACTCCAGGGTTTACAGATCTTAGACTCTTGCTCTCCTGGTTGGAACTAGATGATATTTAAGGTATCTTCCGACCCAAACTGTTCTATGGTTCTATGATTTGCACTGCCATCAGTATCTTTAAATTTTTTAACCGAGTTAGCCATGCTCTACCTCTTCCCATTTTTATTTAAACTTCAGCATGCTGCGGCGTCATGCCTTGGGTTTTTCTGTTCCTTTCTTGGAGTTATGATTTTGACATAGTATCTCAGTGCGCTGTTTTATGGGCCTCACTAGAGATAGTGTGTTGTTCATTTGGAAACAACAGAGCTTTGTAAATTTTGTTTAGACTTAATGGTTAAGTTGTAAATATTATCTGGTCTTAAACTGTGTGTTGGTTATAGGAAGTTTTGGAGTGTTAAGAGTGTCTGCACAAAATTATAGTTACTGTCAATCATGAGTCTTTGGGATTGGCCGCAACTGGCCCTGGAATATCTTGCAACATCAACAAAAAATACATATTCTCTTGAGATGGCATATCCTTTTCTATCATCCGTAAAACATTCTGTATTCTTCAGACAATCTCTAAAAGATGATATACTGGGCCACTGATCAGTCAACAAAGAAAAAAAGATGCTTTATACTATAATTAAATGGACTGTATAATAGAAACAGGAGATGACTAACTCTTAAAACAGCCCACAGAAAGCTCCAAATAATAAACATCCTACTTGAACTGAGATGATGATAGCTAAAAATGCATTAAGTAGACAGAGAAACAAAAACAAATGAAGGTGAGAACTCAGTCAAGCGGGCTGAAGTGGAGTAAACACTTTCTCAGGAGTGTAGCCCATGTTAGTGCTAATGTGTTTTGCATTAGTATGATGCCTATAAAATGCTGACTCTTGGCATCAGAGCTAATGACAAAAATCCACAACAGTGTTACAGTATATACACATGCAGAAACAATAATACCATGAGAAAGATTCTTATCTGTTAATGTTTTGAGTTTTTAAAAATAATTTTATAGCATGTGAAAGAACTAGTAACAAATGGTAAGTGACAGTCATTTCATAAATGTCTTATTGTTCTGCAGTTGAGTTTTGATCAATAGTTGATGAAACAAAAGAGATCAGACAGTACTAGAAACACACACCAAATGAAGTTATTTTTAGAATGTTATTCAGAGGATGAGATTAATCGGGCTAAACTTCTAGTAAGAGGATTACATATATATGTATCAATATTAGGAGGATTTGTGGCTTCATTAGCAACTTCAGAGGAAGAAATACCTTCATGTATGCTGCTAACTAAAGTGAAATACTTTCTCTGACTAGTTGAGATTCAGAAAATAAATTTCTGGAGGGTTATACAGAGGACAGTGCTTACGTGTCTAAAATTGTGTGCCTCTGGTCTTGTTACCTATCTGAGCTGGTGTTGTTGGCAGTCGGGACCCAGCCAGTGCTTGCTGCAAGGTGAGGGAGAAAGGGCCTGAAGGCAGTAAGGCAGTACTGTGAAGGTGAGGGGAGGGCTGTGGGCTGCTGGAACAGCAGAAATTTGCTCCTTGGTGGAGCTTCTGTATGTGAACTGTACAGCCAGAGCCTCTAGCAATGGCACAATCTGGCCTTGTACCCATTTCCCCGTCTGTGTTCCTGTGTGGCAGAGGTGGTGCATGAGTGCTTGTGCCAGCCTCGTGCCAAGTTTAGGGGGTAGCAGGCCAGTAAGAATGTGAGTTGAGAAGCTGTCAGGGTACCCCTGCATCCTGGTCTCTTACATTTGGAGCATTTTGAGTTAGCTGGTGGGTTAGACCAGCTTTGAGGCAATTACAGGCAGCATGGAAACTGGGCCAATAGCAAGGGTAGAGGTATACAAAAAAGGCCTTTAATCTGTCACCAGAGCATTTGCAAATTTGCTCGTGATTCCTTCTTTTTACACTAAGGCAGAAGGAAATTAGAGGACTTCTCAAGATGAGAGTAAGTCATGTTGGGAACAAGATTTAAGGCTTTGTCTTTCATCTCCAGGACTGTCTCTAAACTCCAAAAGCAGGGAGTTTGAGAGCTCCTCTATGTAAGGGACTACGGCTGATACCAGCTGAGCCATACGTAACAGCAGAATGGCTGACTCAGCATTCGAGCTGGGTCTCACCAGACCTGAGTCTTGTCAGGGAGGTACCAAATTTACTCTATTAAAAGTACTCATATGCTTCTAGGCTCAGATCTTTCCCAGTGTAAGATTTTGGAGTTTCCAAAGGCACATTTCTGCCAACATTTACAGAATATTATCACTTGGTGTAGATGTTTCAAAGTTCTTGTTAAAGCTTGAAATGATCTGCCTTTTGTGCCCTTAATGAGAGGAATTCTTGAACTGCTTGCTTTTCGCACTGCTGAAGTAGATTGAATTCCTGTTTGACTGTGATAAAGATGCATATTGTAACCTTCTATGAACCATGATTTTATGTTTGTATGGAAAGCAATATAAGTATTACATGTTCCATTCTTCTCATTTGAAATGCATTAGCCTTATTTTTGTTTTCCACCTGTCTCTTCCCTCTGACTGCCCAAGTTTTTCATTCTCCTGTTCGGATATCCACCAAGGTACCCACCAAGTTCTTAGCTGTATAGTTCATTAGTTGGGCACTTCAGTTTGCCTACTTTGCAAAAGTTTGGACGCTCTAATTTTTAGTTATATATGTATTTATTTTAGGAATCAGCTTTTAATATTTGATACTTTGAGATGAGGAGGGTGTATTGGTATGGTTTGTGTGAGAAAGTGTGTCACAAAGAAAGTGTGTATTGGGGAAGGGCAGAATAATTCCTCAGGGTTTTGGGGCTTTGGCAGAAGACTGCTTGGGCTCTTCATGTGATAAAAAATGAATCAGCATAGCAGTGATGTCTGTAACTTCTTACCTAAGGGGAGACATGAGAAATTCTTACCTTTCTCTTGTGCAACGAGATCACTGCTGTTCTCCCTCACAAGTACTCATCACAGAAGCATGCTTGATCTCCTCTGTGTTTAACAGTATTCCAGTGTTAAGTATGGAATAAAATTACCCTTACCTAAAGTATTTGCTTATTGCTAATCTTAAAATCTCCAGCAGCATCCTGGTTGTGTTGCCTTTAGTGCTCCCATTGTTTTCTTTTGCACTTGATACTCTGGCTGTCCAGATGTATCACTTGTATCTGGTGGCAAGGCGTCCAGTGAGTTAGGCCTGTGTTGTTTCCATCCATCAGTTCCTTTTGCTTTCTTGAACCTTTTCCTGCTTTATTTCATCAGAACATTTTGAGTTCAGCTACTCTGGTTTATCCAGATGGGATTTTGGTTTTTTCAGAGGTGTTGAATGAAGCTTTGCTTGTGGCCCTTGCAATGGTGAGGTTTTGGTTTCTGATGAATAAGTCCACAGTAGTAACTAGGGGACTGAAATGAAGGGAGAAAATAAGCAGTATGTATAATTCTGAGGGGAGAATATAACATACACTGCTCTTAAACACTGCTCAAAAGAATTGAAAGTTTTTGTAATAATTCTTTTCCATAGATGCTACAGGAAGTTGTGTCCTTGGGAATGGGAAAGCAGGGTGGTTCATGAGACTGCAAGTGAGAGAGCTGGAGGAGAGTGAGAGGCTTTAATACCTGCCTGGAAGGTTAGCTTATTCCCATTAATTTTCAGAAGAATTTTTGGAATGCCATCAGGGCTCCTCTCTCTTGTGCTTGTGCAGAGACCATTTCTACAAGTTTTTTTATTCTAGCATCTAAACAAAACCCAAAGTCCTGTTCATGGGCAGCTATTAATAATTGCTTAAAATAACTTCTTGCGGAAGAGTTCTAGTTAAGAAGTTACATGTAGCCTACAACAAAATCGTCTTAACAATTTCAGTTACAGAAAATATTTTGTATTTACTGGTTTTAAGATAATAGCAGTATTGCAGTGCTTCATGACAGTATTGAACTGTTGGTACAGCACATGGTACATTTCCTTAGCTGGGGAGGGAGTTGTGACCACGCAAAATGCTGCTGAACTTGCTTTCTGCAGTAGCTGTAGACAAGATTCTGAAGTATTTGCACAAGTAAAACTGATGGAACGACTTCAGGAGTACGAATTTTAATAGCTCATGATAAAGTACTGCCTGTGGTACTGATAGGATAGGATAGATCTTACAGAAAAAAATACCATCCATGTAATGAAAAAGTAATTTTAGAGGAATGTACTTGAATGAGCTACTATTATTTGTGCATATTTTCTGTTGATGGTTTAGATACAGAAAGAGAAACTAATGAGTTCTTCTTGAAGATTTTTATTTCATCATTACAGGAGAAACCACAAACAAAGGAACTGCTGCAAAATTGTATTTTTGTCTGTTTCCTCTTGCGTTCAGTACTTAAAATATAATATATTTATTCAGTCTGGGTTAGTTGTGGGTGAACTAAATGCAGGTCTTAGGATTTAGGATTTAGTAACTAGCCTATGAATTTGCATTTAAAAATCTTGTTGCTGGAAAGCATCCTAATAGCTATTCAAATTATTTATGCTTTAGGTTGAAATCACATGTCTTCTATGGATTATGGATTATAGTGATTATTTTATTTGAGATTGTCAGAGAGAGATCATAATGTCTGGGTGCAGAAGAGCCACATTTTTAACTCTCACTGTTCATGTAAAGCCAGGAATATGAATGGACCCACATGTACCTATGTCCCTAAGGGCAATCGAGCATTCTTCAAGCGAGATACAATGGAATAAAAATAAGAATATGATCAGGACTTTACAGCTCTCTTCTGTTACTGTAGTATGTCAAGATACAGTGTTTATGTGTCATTCTATCATGGCTTTCCATTTCTTATGGTTTGTTTTGTTTCAGCCTCTTGGAGCCAGTGACTATTTGGAAGTATCAAAGCATTTTGACACAGTGTTTGTTCGTGACATACCACTTCTTACAATAGCAAAAAGGACACAAGCTCGTCGTTTCATTACTCTTATTGATACCTTTTATGAGCATAAGGTGAGAACCAAGCCTTTCCTGTATGTACAGGAATAATGTTGAGAGTCCTAAAACTGACTATTGCAATTGGTTTGAAGTAAGGGTTTCTGTAGTAATAGTTTGGAAAACATAAGCAGAATGAACTAGCACTGCAAAGAAAAATAATTCCAGCTTCACAAAAAAAAAATTGGCCCCATTGCAATAAAGGCAAATAAACAGGTTGGGGTTTTTTTTGTTTTCTGTGAGTATTAAGCATGAGCATAAATATAAGCCTGAGCTCATTTGCCTTTCTTGAATGAGAATGTTCTTTCCTAACACAGGAAAACAACAGAAGCCATGTCATTATTTTAATAATGAAAGATTGTGCTGCCAACTGTGTTGGAGTGAATTGAAGTTTTTTACATTTTAATCTGTATGGGCAGTTGGTCAGGAATCAGTGCCTTTTTGATCAGGAAGGGGGAGTTAATAGCATAGTTACATCATAAAGTTTAAAGGAAACAGTCACTGTAGGCTTTACATTAGATTGCAGAATTGCTCCTGGAATAATAATGATAAATGCAGCACTTCATGTGGATTTACAGAGATTTCCATCATGGAAGCAAAATCAGTGTAACTAAAACAAAGGGAAGTTCCTGTTTAAGGTGATTTTTTTAAAAAGTGATGCAAGATATGAAACAGTATCTTATATGTGATTATATTTGCACACACTTAAACATTTATGCTGTTGGGAAATGTCAGTTGAGGTTGGTTCTTACCAAGAATGTTCTGGCACTGGCTGTTGATCAGAAAGGCCCCAACTCAGTGAGGTATTGAACTAACTCAGTGTATGAGTAGTCTCATTCAAATCAGAGTCATTCAAATCAGCCAGATTCTTTATGCTTTATGATTTGAAAATGGACATCTGCTAAGACAGTATGCTAATATTGAACTAATGTGTTAAAAATAGGGGGATGGTCTGTTCTGTGTTCGTGCTGTCATTAAGAATTGCAAGCAGTCACTTTCCCCTCTAGGAAAAACACAAGTGTTAAACTCCCATCAAAAGTAGTTGGGAAAGATACCTGAATATATTTGTGGATGCCTGTCCACAACACAAACATCTTGCCTGCATGCTCTCAACTAGAGTCTCCTTCTGTAGTATTATTTCAGTCTGTCTTCATTGCAGCCCCCCAGAGATACCATCTCTCACTGCACATTGTATCTCCTCCCAGAAGCCATGAAAACAGCGTCATTATTGTTACTAGCAAACAACTTTTACTGGACTAGCACAGATGAAGACAAGAAAGGCTTCACACAGCCTTCTGGGAAATTTGGAATTTAAGTGTTCTTTAAATAGTGTAGTGTATCTACCCGCTGAGAGGACTCTCACTATGGGTGCAAAGTAAGCATTGGTTACTATACAGGTGTTATTTTCAAAAGTAAACTTTATGGTGAACTCATTGCCGGTGTAGCAGATATTCAGAGTATTTGATAGCACAGTTCTTCTGTTCTCTGAGTAGAAGTTACATCAGTTGTTATTGTGAAAAGATCCTGTAACGTTAGTATTCCATCTGACTAAGTCAGGTAAATCTGTAACAGCAGTGCTAGTAAGAGAAAGGAAAAACACTGGGGAAAAACCACTGAGGTTTTAATTTGAAGTTTGCACAGATCATGTATTTTATCCCATTCCTGTAAAGCCCAAGTGTTGATACTGTTTTCCTCCTCTCAGGTGCGTATTATCTGTTCTGCAGCAGCTCCTCTCCAAAGCTTGTTCCTGATGGAACATGACAGTGGTGAACTTCAGGACAACAGAGTGTTGATGGATGATTTGGACTTGAGCCAGGTGCATGATTTTAACATTGTCTCCCTTTTGTAACAAAATTGGGTTTAGTCTCATAATTGCAGCAGCATTTTAGGAAGGGGAATCAAGAAAACATTTAACTAATGATTTGCTGCTTTTCTTGCAGTGTATCTGTCACTCTGATAATTACATCTTGTGCTACTTATTCACAGTCAAAGAAAATGTCACAATATATAGAAACATTTTGTGTAAGTTTTAGGGTCATTCTGAACATTAATCATTGTATCTGCTCAGTCATATATGAAAATCTGATTTAAGTTTAGCTCCTACATTTAAAATACAGAAATAAAAGATGGTTTGTTCTACCTCTTCCTAGACTACAGAACAGCCTCCCAAGTCCTCACAAACAGAACTGCTTTGCATGTTGCTTATTCTGGTTTTCTTTTTCCCTGTAGCTCAGTTACTGCTAATGACTTTTTAAATTATTTGTTTAAATCGGTGTACAATTAGTCAACAAAAAAGGGAAAATAGATGGTTAACCTGTCATTGTGTTGTTTTAAAACCAAATTATTCTTTTTGCGATATTCCTTCAGAGGATTACCTAGCTGAAATAGGTGCTTTTCTTTAATTTTTGGACATTAGCTTTAATTTTTTGGTGCCATGCTGCTGTCTTGTTTTGTCAAAGCCTGTAAAGCACTGAGCCTTAGGAGTTAGACAGGATGCGCTTTGGTACAGCCATGTGTCTCACAGGTCTGTGGTACTGTTTTTGTGTATTGATGTAGGATTCTGCCAAAGGACTCTCCATGTTTACAGGAGAAGAGGAAGTCTTTGCCTTTCAGCGTACTCTCTCACGGCTCACAGAAATGCAAACTGAACAGTACTGGAATGATGGGGACAGAAGCAAAAAAAACATAATTAAAAGTTGAATGAAATCACCAAAAAGAAAAATTGGAAAAGCTTCAGAAAAGCACTGGAAAGCTTTTTAGCACAACTTGAATAATAATTGCACTTTATCATCTGGACCATGTTTTCTTTCATCACTAGGTTTTTGAGTTTAAGACATGAGGTCTCAGTTACCTTTCTGTACTACCTGTGTGTGGATATGTGAAACTTTGCCTTCATTTGTTCTTCTTCAAACCTGTCTGGATGTCAGGGTCTGTACAGGGGTGGTGAATGGAGTTACATCCAGCTGGTGGCTGGTCACCAGTGGGGTTCCCCAGGGCTCAGTGTTGGGCTCAGCCCTCTTTAATATCTTTATCCATGATATGGACAAGGGGATCAAAGTGCACCCTCAGTAAGTTCACAGATGATGCCAAGTTGAGTGGGAGTGTTGATCAGCTTGGGAGTAGGAAGGCTCTGCAGAGGGATCTGGACAGGCTGGATCAGTGGGCTGAGGCCAGTTGTATGAGGTTCTACAAGGCCAAGTGCCAGGTCCTGCCCTTGGGTCACAACAACCCCAGGCAG